>CM068345.1:1145321-1291931 GCA_034769755.1 Odontamblyopus lacepedii
ACACAGCACATACACAGCACATACACACAGCACATACACACAGCACATACACACAGCACATACACACAGCACATACACACAGCACATACACACAGCACATACACACAGCACATACACAGCACATACACACAGCACATACACAGCACATACACACAGCACATACACACAGCACATACACACAGCACATACACACAGCACATACACAGCACATACACACAGCACATACACACAGCACATACACACAGCACATACACACAGCACATACACACAGCACATACACAGCACATACACACAGCACATACACAGCACATACACACAGCACATACACACAGCACATACACAGCACATACACACAGCACATACACAGCACATACACACAGCACATACACACAGCACATACACACACGATGCATGTATGAATATTTACACACACAGGTCTAAACCAGGACTAAACCAGGACTAAACCAGGACTAAACCAGGTCTAAACCAGGACTAAACCAGGACTAAACCAGGTCTAAACCAGGACTAAACCAGGTCTAAACCAGGTCTAAACCAGGACTAAACCAGGTCTAAACCAGGTCTAAACCAGGACTAAACCAGGTCTAAACCAGGATTAAACCAGGTCTAAACCAGGACTAAACCAGGACTAAACCAGGACTAAACCAGGTCTAAACCAGGACTAAACCAGGACTAAACCAGGACTAAACCAGGTCTAAACGAGGTCTAAACCAGGACTAAACCAGGTCTAAACCAGGACTAAACCAGGACTAAACCAGGACTAAACCAGGTCTAAACCAGGTCTAAACCAGGTCTAAACCAGGTCTAAACCAGGTCTAAACCGGGTCTAGAGCGGGTCTAGAGTGGGTCTGGAGCAGGTCTGGACTGACCTCGGGCTCGTAGCGCAGCAGGATGTCGTACTCCATGGCGTGGGGGATGTTGTCCACGGTGAAAACCAAACCGGCGCCATCTTTGACCCGAGCAAAACCGGGTCCGGTCCAAGTGACGAGGAGACTGGACGAGTGCTCCCTGTGCACGGGCCTGACGTCGGGCTGAGGGCAAAAACACACACATATATACACATACATATACCATATACACATTTATACACACACACACACACAGACACACACATATACCATATACACACACACACACACACACACACACACACATATACACATACACACATACATATACCATATACACACACACACAGGTTAGACAGAGACAGGATAGTGCAGTACAGTTCAGTATAGTGGGACTATTATATGTCACCTTTTGGCGTAGTGTTATTACACTCTCTGTCAGGGTTTGGGCGGTTTCCAAATGTTGATCCCGTTAAACCGTCTCGGCGTTTTCCCGGGTTTACGGTTTTACTGTGACTGATTCGGAATTATTCTGTAGCTGCTCCTAAACCTTCAGAAACAGTCACTTTATGTTTGAAGATGAGGCACAAGTTCTGATCAAACCAAACTTTGCAGCTCGTTCGATCGCATCAGCATCAGAGCACGAGCTGTTTTTATCAGCGCTTGTACTGTATGCAAATGAGCGGTGTGCAAATGAGCTGTATGCAAATGAGCCATGCGCTTTGAGGTTTGGTTTGTGTAAAACGTAAACAAATGTTTAAAGCTGCATTAAACACATTATTCCTCAGAGTCTAGAATGAGGAGGAAATGTAGAGCGGTGCAGAGGACCAATCACAGCCCTTATGTCTGCGGCAGAGGACCAATCACAGCCCTTATGTCTGCGGCAGAGGACCAATCACAGCCCTTATGTCTGCGGCAGAGGACCAATCACAGCCCTTATGTCTGCGGCAGAGGACCAATCACAGCCCTTATGTCTGCGGCGTTTTGAGGCGTCAGTAGAAAGTTCTGGAGGTGCAGGTCGGACGCTGTAGGAGCCGCACGTCCACACAAACACGTTTGGATCAGAACCATAAATTGTTCTTTACCGTCTCCTCCGTGAAAGTCTGACTTCGCCCTCGGGAACTTTCTCCTCTTCAGCCTCGTCCCCTCTCGACTCTCGGCTTCAGTAAAACGTCTCCATCACAAACTTTTGGGCTCAGCGTCGCACACGAAGCGTCAGTCAGGTTTTCTTCTTCTTCCTGCTGCGTGTGGAGGGAAATCTCCGAGCGGAACCACGTTTGAAGAGGAGAGAGAGCGGAGGGAGGAAGTCCTGCTGTGGGTTTAGCTCCTGATGCAGATTTATTAATGACGCTGATGAAACTGACACTGATGATACGGCGGGACACCGGATTACAGCCCAAACCCTAGTGTGTATAGTGCAGTATAGTGTGGTACAGGATAATATAAATATAAAATATAGTGTAATAAAGTGTAATAAAGTGTAATATAGTGTAATAAAGTGTAATATAGTGTAATATAGTGTAATAAAGTGTAATATAGTGTAATATAGTGTAATAAAGTGTAATAAAGTGTAATATAGTGTAATATAGTGTAATATAGTGCAATAAAGTGCAATATAGTGCAATAAAGTGTAATATAGTGTAATAAAGTGTAATAAAGTGTAATATAGTGTAATAAAGTGTAATAAAGTGTAATAAAGTGTAATAAAGTGTAATATAGTGTAATAAAGTGTAATATAGTGTAATAAAGTGTAATAAAGTGTAATAAAGTGTAATAAAGTGTAATATAGTGTAATATAGTGTAATAAAGTGTAATAAAGTGTAATATAGTGTAATAAAGTGTAATATAGTGTAATATAGTGTAATAAAGTGTAATATAGTGTAATATAGTGTAATAAAGTGTAATAAAGTGTAATATAGTGTAATAAAGTGTAATATAGTGTAATATAGTGTAATAAAGTGTAATATAGTGTAATATAGTGTAATATAGTGTAATAAAGTGTAATATAGTGTAATATAGTGTAATAAAGTGTAATAAAGTGTAATAAAGTGTAATATAGTGTAATATAGTGCAATAAAGTGCAATATAGTGCAATAAAGTGTAATATAGTGTAATAAAGTGTAATAAAGTGTAATATAGTGTAATAAAGTGTAATAAAGTGTAATAAAGTGTAATATAGTGTAATAAAGTGTAATAAAGTGTAATAAAGTGCAATAAAGTGTAATAAAGTGTAATATAGTGTAATAAAGTGTAATAAAGTGTAATATAGTGTAATAAAGTGTAATATAGTGTAATATAGTGTAATAAAGTGTAATAAAGTGTAATATAGTGTAATAAAGTGTAATATAGTGCAATAAAGTGTAATAAAGTGTAATAAAGTGTAATATAGTGTAATATAGTGTAATAAAGTGTAATATAGTGTAATATAGTGTAATAAAGTGTAATAAAGTGTAATAAAGTGTAATAAAGTGTAATATAGTGTAATATAGTGCAATAAAGTGCAATATAGTGCAATAAAGTGTAATATAGTGTAATAAAGTGTAATAAAGTGTAATATAGTGTAATATAGTGTAATAAAGTGTAATATAGTGTAATATAGTGTAATAAAGTGTAATATAGTGTAATAAAGTGTAATAAAGTGTAATATAGTGTAATATAGTGTAATATAGTGTAATAAAGTGTAATATAGTGTAATATAGTGTAATAAAGTGTAATAAAGTGTAATAAAGTGTAATAAAGTGTAATATAGTGTAATATAGTGTAATAAAGTGTAATAAAGTGTAATAAAGTGTAATAAAGTGTAATATAGTGTAATATAGTGTAATAAAGTGTAATAAAGTGCAATATAGTGCAATATAGTGCAATAAAGTGTAATATTGTGTAATAAAGTGTAATAAAGTGCAATATAGTGCAATATAGTGCAATAAAGTGTAATAAAGTGTAATATAGTGTAATAAAGTGTAATAAAGTGTAATAAAGTGCAATATAGTGCAATATAGTGCAATAAAGTGTAATATAGTGTAATATAGTGTAATAAAGTGTAATATAGTGTAATATAGTGTAATAAAGTGTAATAAAGTGTAATAAAGTGTAATATAGTGTAATATAGTGTAATAAAGTGTAATATAGTGTAATATAGTGTAATAAAGTGTAATAAAGTGTAATAAAGTGTAATATAGTGTAATATAGTGCAATAAAGTGCAATATAGTGCAATAAAGTGTAATATAGTGTAATAAAGTGTAATAAAGTGTAATATAGTGTAATAAAGTGTAATAAAGTGTAATAAAGTGTAATATAGTGTAATAAAGTGTAATAAAGTGTAATAAAGTGCAATAAAGTGTAATAAAGTGTAATAAAGTGTAATATAGTGTAATAAAGTGTAATAAAGTGTAATAAAGTGTAATAAAGTGTAATAAAGTGAGTTTCTGGGAGTTTTGTGTCACCGTCTGCCGCAGCTGTCGGATCCTCCTCAGTGCAGCTCGATCCTGCTGCAGGTTTTCTAAGCGTCGGTGTCGGCGATGGCGGCGCAGCTGCTCACTCAGGTGCTGCACACAGTCTGTGTCGGCCTGGGGGCGGAGCTTCCCCTGAGGGGCGGGACAGGGGGAGGGGACAGGCGGCGGGGACAGGGGGAGGGGACAGGGGAGAGACAGGGGAGGGACAGGGGTGACAGGGGAGGGACAGGGACAGGGAGGACAGGGGAGGTGACAGGGAGGGACAGGAGGGACAGGGAGGGACTGGGGGAGGGACAGGGGAAGGTGACAGGGGACAGGGACAGGAGGCAGGAGGGGACAGGGAAGGTGAGAGGGGGGACAGGAATGACAGGAGGGGACAGGAATGTGACAGGGGAGGGACAGGAAGGTGACAGGGGGAGGGGACGGGGAGGGGACAGGGGGAGGGGACAGGGGGAGGGGACAGGGGGAGGTGACAGGGGGAGGTGACAAGGGGAGGGGACAGGGGGAGGGGACAGGGGAGGGGACAGGGGAAGGTGACAGGGGGAGGGGACAGGGGGCGGGGACAGGGACAGGGGGAGGGGACAGGGGGAGGGGGCGGGGACAGGGGGGTTATTATAGGAGCGTTCACTCTCAGGGACACTCCTGCAGACGCCAGGACCCGGGTCCAAACACAGACCAGGGACACGGGGCTGCAGGGCATCCGGGTTAAACCTTCAGGAACAGTGGGACCATCTCCAGATCTTGGTCAGAACCTGAGCTCTGAGACCAGGACTGAACCAGGACTAAACCAGGACTGAACCAGGACAGAACCAGATGTCAGATGCCCTCCCCGTGTGTCAGATGCCCTCCCTGTGTGTCAGATGCCCTCCCTGTGTGTCAGATGCCCTCCCTGTGTGTCAGATGCCCTCCCCATGTGTCAGATGCCCTCCCGTGTGTCAGATGCCCTCTCTGTGTGTCAGATGCCCTCCCGTGTGTCAGATGCCCTCCCGTGTGTCAGATGCCCTCCCTGTGTGTCAGATGCCCTCCCGTGTGTCAGATGCCCTCCCCGTGTGTCAGATGCCCTCCCCGTGTGTCAGATGCCCTCCCGTGTGTCAGATGCCCTCCCGTGTGTCAGATGTGTGTCAGATGCCCTCCCCGTGTGTCAGATGCCCTCCCGTGTGTCAGATGCCCTCCCGTGTGTCAGATGCCCTCCCCCGTGTGTCAGATGCCCTCCCTGTGTGTCAGATGCCCTCCCCGTGTGTGTCAGATGTCCTTCCCGTGTGTCAGATGCCCTCCCTGTGTGTCAGATGCCCTCCCGTGTGTCAGATGCCCTCCCTGTGTGTCAGATGCCCTCCCGTGTGTCAGATGCCCTCCCTGTGTGTCAGATGCCCTCCCGCGCCTCACCGGGAGCACGGAGTCGCTCGGCGAGTGTCCGCTCGCCTCTTCGGCCTCGTATTTGTAATGATCCAACGCGGCGCAGAAGAACCCGGGCTGCACCTCCGAACACTGACGCCCGATCAGGTGCTCCCGACAGGTGCACTGCCCACTGTCCATCACGCACCTGTCAGAGGAGGAGACAGGAGACAGAGGAGGAGACAGGAGACAGAGGAGACAAAGAAGGAGACAGAGGAGGAGACACAGGAGGAGACAGAGGAGGAGACAGAGGAGGAGACAGAGATGGAGACACAGGAGGAGACAGAGGAGGAGACAGAGGAGGAGACAGAGATGGAGACACAGGAGGAGACAGAGGAGGAGACAGAGGAGGAGACAGAGGAGACAGAGGAGGAGACAGAGGAAGAGACAGAGGAGACAGAGGAGGAGACAGAGGAGGAGACAGAGGAGGAGACAGAGGAGACAGAGGAGGAGACACAGGAGGAGACAGAGGAGGAGACAGAGGAGACAGAGGAGGAGACAGAGGAGGAGACAGAGGAAGAGACAGAGGAGACAGAGGAGGAGACAGAGGAGACAGAGGAGGAGACAGAGGAGGAGACAGAGGAGACAGAGGAGGAGACAGAGGAGACAGAGGAGGAGATAGAGGAGACAGAGGAGGAGGAGACGGAGGAGGTGAAGGAGGTGAAACAGGATCTGTATGGAGGTTTGTGGCTCATGTGGTTAATACCGGTTGTTCAGGGCTCCTCCAAAGTCACAGTCACAGGGCCGACAGCCGGAGACGTCATTACTGAGGCCCCAGAACTCAGGCTGAAAACAGAAGGAAGAAGGAAAGAAACATCTGTGAGCAAGAGGAGGAGAGAGGAGGAGGAGAGAGGAGAGAGGAGAGAGGAGAGAGGAGAGAGGAGAGGAGAGAGGAGAGAGGAGGAGGAGAAGAGAGAGGAGAGGAGGAGAGAGGAGAGAGGAGAGGAGGAGAGAAGAGAGGAGGAGAGAAGAGAGGAGGAGAGAGGAGAGGAGGAGAGAGGAGAGAGGAGGAGGAGAGAGGAGAGGAGGAGAGAGGAGAAAGGAGAGAGGAGGAGGAGAGAGGAGAGAGGAGGAGAGAGGAGGACAGGAGGATACAGGAGGGATAGGAGGAGAGGAGGATAGAGGAGGATAGAGGAGGAGAGGAGGAGGATAGAGGAGGAGAGGAGGAGCACAGAGGAGGAGGTGCAGTAGTAAATCGCTCCTCACCAGACACTGGTCGCAGTGGCGTCCGGTCACGTAACGTTTACAGGAACAGTCTCCACTGATCTGGTCACACGGCGCCTCCTGCAGGACGGTCCCCCGAGGGTCACAGTGACAGGCTGCAACACACGGGAGGGCATCTGAGGCAATCTGACACACGGGAGGGCATCTGAGGCAATCTGACACACGGGAGGGCATCTGAGGCAATCTGACACACGGGAGGGCATCTGAGGCAATCTGACACACAGGGGGCACACGGGGGCAGGTGGGAGGGCATCAGACACACAGGGAGGGGCAGGTGGGAGGGCAATCTGACACACGGGAGGGCATCTGAGGCAGGTGGGAGGGCATCAGACACACAGGGGGCACACGGGGGCAGGTGGGAGGGCATCAGACACACGGGGGGCACACGGGGGCAGGTGGGAGGGCATCAGACACACAGGGGGCACACGGGGGCAGGTGGGAGGGCATCAGACACACGGGGGGCACACGGGGGCAGGTGGGAGGGCATCAGACACCAGGGGCACACGGGGCAGGTGGGAGGGCATCAGACACACAGGGGCACACGGGGGCAGGTGGGAGGGCATCAGACACACGGGGGGCACACGGGGGCAGGTGGGAGGGCATCAGACACACGGGGGGCACACGGGGGCAGGTGGGAGGGCATCAGACACACGGGGGGCACACGGGGGCAGGTGGGAGGGCATCAGACACACAGGGGGCACACGGGGGCAGGTGGGAGGGCATCTGACTCACAGGGGGCACACGGGGGCAGGTGGGAGGGCATCAGACACACGCGGGGCACACTGGGGCTCGGGGTGGGGCATCAGACACACGGGGGCCACACTGGGCAGGTGGGAGGGCATCAGACACACAGGGGGCACACGGGGGCAGGTGGGAGGGCATCAGACACACAGGGGGCACACGGGGGCAGGTGGGAGGGCATCTGACTCACAGGGGGCACACGGGGGCAGGTGGGAGGGCATCAGCCTCACAGGGGGCACACGGGGGCAGGTGGGAGGGCATCTGACTCACGCTGGCAGCCCTGCGGGTCGCTCTGGCTCAGGCCGTAGTGTCCGTCCTTACAGTCGTCGCAGCGAAGGCCCCGGACGTTGGGTTTGCACCGACACTGACCCGAGATCTGCCCCAGGTCCAGGTCCGTGTGGCTGTCGCACACTCCCCCCTCCACAGAGCCGACGGGGTCACAGTCACAGGCTGAGGGGACATCAGGGGTTTAACACGATCACAGGAAAATCAGCTCCGACTAAACAAACTCTGAGCGAAAGAAACTGGACCTGAAGCCTCCGAAACACCAGATTTAAACTCGTGCTGTCGAACGGTTCGTTTTAAATCAGATTAATCACACTTCAGAATTCGGATTCATCGCGGTGAATCACATTTGTTTTTCTGCCGCGGCTGCACTCGGTTTGTTGTTGGTGCAGTATCATCGTTGGTGTTTTAAACTTGTGCTTCTGTGGACAGAGAGTTCATCGCTGCGACATCTGCAAACTGCCTCAGTTTATCTAAAGTCCCGTGGGGCAGTTTTTGGCAGATAAATCTGCCCTGATCCCCAGTCACCATCTCATCTGTCGTCTTCACCTCCGTATGGACCTGATCACTGACCTAATCACCTGCGCCGCCTTCAGGACCATCCGCACTTTAACAGAGGAGCGTTCAGAAGAAACTGGGATTAATCTGTGTTAAAAAAAACATTAGTGTTTGTGATTAATCGCATGAGTTAAACGCGTTAACTTTGACCTACTGAATTCTACCAAATAAATCCGTCTTCTGCCTCAGATAAACACCTGAACGGGAGTTTAAACAGAGAACAATATATACTATACTCATACTAATGCTAATGCTAATAGTAATGCTAATGCTAATACTAATGTTAAAACTAATGCTAATGCTAATACTAAGGCTAATACTAATACTAATGCTAATACTAATGCTAATAGTAATACTAATGCTAATGCTAATACTAATGCTAATACTAATACTATACTAATACTAATGCTAATACTAATGCTAAAACTAATGCTAATGCTAATACTAATGCTAATGCTAATTCTAATGCTAATACTAATGCTAATACTAATACTAATGCTAATACTAATGCTAATACTAATGCTAATACTATACTATACTATACTCATACTAATGCTAAAACTAATGCTAATACTAATGCTAATGCTAATACTAATGCTAATACTAATACTAATGCTAATGCTAATACTAATTCTAATGCTAATACTAATGCTAATACTAATGCTAATACTAATGCTAATACTAATGCTAATGCTAATACTAATGCTAATACTAATACTAATGCTAATACTAATGCTAATACTAAACTAATACTAATACTAATGCTAATACCAATGCTAATACTAATGCTAATGCTAATACTAATGGTAATACTAATGCTAATGCTAATACTAATGCTAATACTATACTAATACTAATGCTAATAATAATACCTATAAGAATACTACTACTATTACTACTGCTACTACAACTACTACTACTAATAATAATAATGATGATATGATAATACAGCTGCAAGCGGCAATGGTCGGCCCTCACCAGCGACATCACTTAAGGGGAAAGTCGCCTTTCTATTACACCTTTATATTTCACTGACTGAAGATCATGGAGCCTGGGCACAAAATGAGGAGGAGTTTTGAAGCCCTGTTCCTCAAGATCATTTCACCAAATCAGACTTCCTGACACTCCTCCCCCTCCTGAGGTCCTCTCTTCATGAGGACTTCACCCAATTACCAAATACACAGGAGTTATATATTATAACAGTGTTATAGTCGTACGCTGCAGACTTGGGGGTCCCTCTGGGGTTATATAAGTGTTATAGTTGTACACTGCAGACTTGGGGGTCCCTCTGGGGTTATATAACAGTGTTATAGTCGTACGCTGCAGACTTGGGGGTCCCTCTGGGGTTATATAACAGTGTTATAGTCGTACGCTGCAGACTTGGGGGTCCCTCTGGGGTTATATAACAGTGTTATAGTCGTACGCTGCAGACTTGGGGGTCCCTCTGGGGTTATATAACAGTGTTATAGTCGTACGCTGCAGACTTGGGGGTCCCTCTGGGGTTATATAACAGTGTTATAGTCGTACACTGCAGACTTGGGGGTCCCTCTGGGGTTATATAACAGTATTATAGTCGTACGCTGGCAGACTTGGGGGTCCCGCAGGTCCCTCTGGGGGTCCTTGTAGTAAAAGGGTCTGCAGCTCTCACAGTGGCGCCCCATAGTGTTGTGGAGGCACAGGTCACACACTCCTCCACTGCTGTTTCCTGTGGCCAAGTAAACGGCCATGTCGAAGTGACAGGAAGAGGCGTGGCCATTACACTCGCACTCTGAGAAGAGAGAAGAGAGGAAGAGGAGGAAGAGGAGGAGGAAGAGGAGGAAGAGGAGGAAGAGGAGAGAAACGTCAGCCATGTTTTGTCAGTGAATAAAATTCAACATGCCTCAGTCGGCATCAGTGGTACCTCCGGCTCTGCCGAGCTCCAGGGTGTGGTTTCTTACAGATGTGCGCGGATGTACTTACCCTGTGTGGACAGGGCTTACACATATAAGGGGCGGGGTTACACTGTGTGGGCAGGGCTTACAGGTGTGTGGGCGTGGTTACAGGTGTGTGGGTGGGGCTTACAGGTGTGTGGGTGGGGCTTACAGGTGTGTGGGCGTGGTTACAGGTGTGTGGGCGTGGTTACAGGTGTGTGGGTGGGGATTACAGGTGTGTGGGCGGGGCTTACAGGTGTGTGGGCGTGGTTACAGGTGTGTGGGCGGGGTTTACAGGTGTGTGGGCGGAGCTTACAGGTGTGTGGGTGGGTTATGGTCTCACCTGTGTGAGTCCTCTGCTTCGGCCGAGATCTCGGGCAGGTCGTGTTTTGCCTTAGATAATGTTTCTTACAGATGTGTGTGGGTGTGTCTTACCTGTGTGTGGGCGGGGCTTACAGGTGCGTGGGTGGGGCTAACAGATGTGTGGGCGGGGCTAGGTGCATGTCTCACCTCTACAGGCGTGCGAGTCCTCGGCCTCGGCCGGGCTCCAGGGCAGGTCGTGGTGAAAGTCTCTGCAGCGTTCACAGTTCAGCCCCTCAGTGTTGTGTTTGCAAACGCACCGACCGTGGATCTGAAAGAGACGCCAGCCACTGCGTCAGATGCCCTCCCACTGTGCCAGATGCCCTCCCACTGTGCCAGATGCCCTCCCTGCGTGTGTCAGTAGTGCCAGATGCCCTCCCTCACCATGCCGCCCTCCCTGGCGCTGACCCCGGGCACAGGGGCGCACTCGGAGGCGTGGCCGTAGCAGAAGCAGCTGCCGCGCACCACCAGCTCCTTGATGGCGTAGTAATACTTCTGCAGGACGTCAGAGCGGCGGTCGAGCAGGTCGTCCCCCAGCGTGTTCAGCTTCGTCAGGTTTATGCGCAGGTTTGTGATGCGCAGCAGCTCTGAGAGGAACCAGAACACGAGGAATCAGGATCATAATCTGAGCTTTTTAACTGATACTTTGCAGTCACATCACACTGGGGGGGTTCTACGTGTATCTCTGCAGCAAAATTTGTCCAGCAGTTACAATAGAAACACAGCCAAAAAACTTGTAAAAGTCTGAACACATCCAAAAGTGATTCAAAGAGCACATTTCCATTTGTTTAACAGCACAAAGCAGCTCACTTTGCTCAGATAAGTCAACTCTTTATGGTCAGATTGTGTTAAAATAAAACTGAGCCTCAGACAGAGCTGTGCCTACAGTTAGCATCACACCCCCAGAGAATGTAGAGCTGCTGCAAAAGTATCAGGGCTCAAATAATGTGTAGCCCCAGGATCTCAGAACCAAAGTGTAAACAGAGGTGAGGAGTCTGGTACGGACCCTGGATGTCCAGGCTGTACGGGTCCTTCACGTGGATCGCCGGGTCCAGGACTTTGTAAATGACCTGGAACGAAAAACAAACTCAAACAATAAATTATTTAAGCTAAAATATTCTGATAAATCCAATGTTTCAGGGGAAGTGTCGGGCTCGTGGGTCAGAGGAAGTGTCGGGCTCGTGGGTCGGGGCAGAGGAAGTGTCGGGCTCATGGGTCAGAGGAAGTGTCGGGCTCGTGGGTCAGAGGAAGTGTCGGGCTCGTGGGTCGGGGCAGAGGAAGTGTCGGGCTCGTGGGTCAGAGGAAGTGTCGGGCTCGTGGGTCAGAGGAAGTGTCGGGCTCGTGGGTCGGGGCAGAGGAAGTGTCGGGCTCGTGGGTCGGGGAAGTGTCGGGCTCGTGGGTCGGGGCAGAGGAAGTGTCGGGCTCGTGGGTCAGAGGAAGTGTCGGGCTCGTGGGTCAGAGGAAGTGTCGGGCTCGTGGGTCGGGGCAGAGGAAGTCTCGGGCTCGTGGGTCGGGGAAGTGTCGAGCTCGTGGGTCGAGGAAGTGTTGGGCTCGTGGGTCGGGGAACTGTCGGGCTCGTGGGTCAGAGGAAGTGTCGGGCTCGTGGGTCGGGGGAAGTGTCGGGCTCGTGGGTCGGGGCAGAGGAAGTGTCGAGCTCGTGGGTCGAGGAAGTGTCGGGCACGTGGGTCAGAGGAAGTGTCGGGCTCGTGGAGTCGGGGAAGTGTCGGGCTCGTGGGTCAGAGGAAGTGTCGAGCTCGTGGGTCGGGGGAAGTGTCGGGCTCGTGGGTCAGAGGAAGTGTCGGGCTCGTGGGTCGGGGAAGTGTCGGGCTCGTGGGTCGGGGCAGAGGAAGTGTCGGGCTCGTGGGTCGGGGAAGTGTCGGGCTCGTGGGTCGGGGCAGAGGAAGTGTCGGGCTCGTGGGTCAGAGGAAGTGTCGGGCTCGTGGGTCAGAGGAAGTGTCGGGCTCGTGGGTCGGGGCAGAGGAAGTGTCGGGCTCGTGGGTCGGGGGAAGTGTCGGGCTCGTGGGTCGGGGGAAGTGTCGGGCTCGTGGGTCGGGGGAAGTGTCGGGCTCGTGGGTCAGAGGAAGTGTCGTGCTCGTGGGTCGTGGAAGTGTTGGGCTCGTGGGTCGGGGGAAGTGTCGGGCTCGTGGGTCAGAGGAAGTGTCGGGCTCGTGGGTCAGAGGAAGTGTCGGGCTCGTGGGTCGGGGAAGTGTCGGGCTCGTGGGTCAGAGGAAGTGTCGAGCTCGTGGGTCGGGGGAAGTGTCGAGCTCGTGGGTCGAGGAAGTGTCGGGCTCGTGGGTCAGAGGAAGTGTCGGGCTCGTGGGTCGGGGAAGTGTCGGGCTCGTGGGTCGGGGAAGTGTCGGGCTCGTGGGTCAGAGGAAGTGTCGAGCTCGTGGGTCGGGGGAAGTGTCGGGCTCGTGGGTCAGAGGGAAGTGTCGGGCTCGTGGGTCGAAGTGTCAAGACTCGTTGGTCGGGAAGTGTCGGGCTCGTGGGTCGGGGCAGAGGAAGTGTCGGGCTCGTGGGTCAGAGGAAGTGTCGGGCTCGTGGGTCGGGGCAGAGGAAGTGTCGGGCTCGTGGGTCGGGGCAGAGGAAGTGTCGGGCTCGTGGGTCGGGGGAAGTGTCGGGCTCGTGGGTCAGAGGAAGTGTCGGGCTCGTGGGTCGGGGGAAGTGTTGGGCTCGTGGGTCGGGGAAGTGTCGAGCTCGTGGGTCGAGGAAGTGTCGGGCTCGTGGGTCGGGGAAGTGTCGAGCTCGTGGGTCGAGGAAGTGTCGAGCTCGTGGGTCGGGGGAAGTGTCGGGCTCGTGGGTCAGAGGAAGTGTCGAGCTCGTGGGTCGGGGGAAGTGTCGGGCTCGTGGGTCAGAGGAAGTGTCGGGCTCGTGGGTCGGGGCAGAGGAAGTGTCGGGCTCGTGGGTCAGAGGAAGTGTCGGGCTCGTGGGTCGGAGGAAGTGTCGGGCTCGTGGGTCGGGGCTGTGGAAGTGTCGGGCTCGTGGGTCGGGAAGTGTGTCGGGCTCAGTGGGTCGGAGGGAAGTGTCGGGCTGTGGAGTCGGGGAAGTGTTGGGCTCAGTGGGTCAGAGGAAGTGTCGAGCTCGTGGGTCGGGGGAAGTGTTGGGCTCGTGGGTCGGGGAAGTGTCGAGCTGTGGTCGAGAAGTGTCGAGCTCGTGGGTCGGGAAGTGTCGGGGCTCGTGGGTCAGAGGAAGTGTCGAGCTCGGTGGGTCGGGGAAGTGTCGGGCTCGTTGGTCGGGGAAGTGTCGGGCCTGTGGGTCAGAGAAGTGTTGGGCTCGTGGGTCGGGGGAAGTGTCGGGCTCGTGGGGCAGAGGAAGTGTCGGGCTCGTGGGTCAGAGGAAGTGTCGGGCTCGTGGGTCGGGGAAGTGTCGAGCTCGTGGGTCGAGAAGTGTTGGGCCTGTGGGTCGAGGAAGTGTCGGGCTCGTGGGGCAGAGGAGTGTCGGGCTCGTGGGTCAGAGGAAGTGTCGGGCTCGTGGGTCGGGGAAGTGTCGGGCTCGTGGGTCGGGTCAGAGGAAGTGTCGGGCTCGTCGGTCGGGTCAGAGGAAGTGTCGGGCTCGTGGGTCTGAGGAAGTGTCGGGCTCGTGGGTCAGAGGAAGTGTCGGGCTCGTGGGCAGAGGAAGTGTCGGGCTCGTGGGCAGAGGAAGTGGTCGGGCCTCGTGGGCAGAGGGAAGTGTCGGGCTCGTGGGTCAGCGGCAGTGTCGCGCTCGTGGGTCAGAGGAAGTGTCGAGCTCGTGGGTCGGGGAAGTGTCGGGCTCGTGGGTCAGAGGAAGTGTCGAGCTCGTGGGTCGGGGCAGAGGAAGTGTCGGGCTCGTGGGCAGAGGAAGTGTCGGGCTCGTGGGTCAGAGGAAGTGTCGAGCTCGTGGGGCAGAGGAAGTGTCGGGCTCGTGGGTCGGGGAAGTGTCGGGCTCGTGGGTCGGGGCAGAGGAAGTGTCGGGCTCGTGGGTCGGGGAAGTGTCGGGCTCGTGGGTCGGGGCAGAGGAAGTGTCGGGCTCGTGGGTCCGCGGTAGTGTCGGGCTCGTGGGTCGGGGCAGAGGAAGTGTCGAGCTCGTGGGTCGAGGAAGTGTCGGGCTCGTGGGTCAGAGGAAGTGTCGGGCTCGTGGGTCGGGGCAGAGGAAGTGTCGGGCTCGTGGGTCAGAGGAAGTGTCGGGCTCGTGGGTCGGGGCAGAGGACGTGTCGGGCTCGTGGGCAGAGGAAGTGTTGGGCTCGTGGGTCAGAGGAAGTGTTGGGCTCGTGGGTCGAGGAAGTGTCGGGCTCGTGGGTCAGAGGAAGTGTCGGGCTCGTGGGTCGGGGGAAGTGTCGGGCTCGTGGGTCAGAGGAAGTGTCGAGCTCGTGGGTCGGGGAAGTGTCGGGCTCGTGGGTCGGGGGAAGTGTCGGGCTCGTGGGTCAGAGGAAGTGTCGGGCTCGTGGGTCAGAGGAAGTGTCGGGCTCGTGGGTCAGAGGAAGTGTCGGGCTCGTGGGTCGGGGGAAGTGTCGGGCTCGTGGGTCAGAGGAAGTGTCGGGCTCGTGGGTCAGAGGAAGTGTCGAGCTCGTGGGTCGGGTCAGAGGAAGTGTCGGGCTCGTGGGTCGGGGGAAGTGTCGGGCTCGTGGGACAGAGGAAGTGTCGGGCTCGTGGGTCAGAGGAAGTGTCGGGCTCGTGGGTCGGGGATGTGTTGGGCTCGGGGGTCGGGGCAGAGGAAGTGTCGGGCTCGTGGGTCGGGGGAAGTGTCGGGCTCGTGGGTCAGAGGAAGTGTCGGGCTCGTGGGTCAGAGGAAGTGTCGGGCTCGTGGGTCGGGGGAAGTGTCGGGCTCGTGGGTCAGAGGAAGTGTCGGGCTCGTGGGTCAGAGGAAGTGTCGGGCTCGTGGGTCGGGTCAGAGGAAGTGTCGAGCTCGTGGGTCAGAGGAAGTGTCGGCTGTGGGTCAGAGGAAGTGTCGGGCTCGTGGGTCAGAGGAAGTGTCGGGCTCGTGGGTCAGAGGAAGTGTCGGGCTCGTGGGTCAGAGGAAGTGTCGGGCTCGTGGGTCGGGGGAAGTGTCGGGCTCGTGGGTCAGAGGAAGTGTCGGGCTCGTGGGTCAGAGGAAGTGTCGGGCTCGTGGGTCAGAGGAAGTGTCGGGCTCGTGGGTCAGAGGAAGTGTCGGGCTCGTGGGTCAGAGGAAGTGTCGGGCTCGTGGGTCGGGGCAGAGGAAGTGTCGGGCTCGTGGGTCGGGTCAGAGGAAGTGTCGAGCTCGTGGGTCAAGGACGTGTCGGGCTCGTGGGTCAGAGGAAGTGTCGGGCTCGTGGGTCGGGGCAGAGGAAGTGTCGGGCTCGTGGGTCGGGTCAGAGGAAGTGTCGAGCTCGTGGGTCGGGTCAGAGGAAGTGTCGAGCTCGTGGGTCAAGGAAGTGTCGGGCTCGTGGGAAGTGTCGGGCTCGTGGGTCGGGGGAAGTGTCGGGCTCGTGGGTCAGAGGAAGTGTCGGGCTCGTGGGAAGTGTCGGGCTCGTGGGTCAGAGGAAGTGTCGGGCTCGTGGGTCAGAGGAAGTGTCGGGCTCGTGGGTCAGAGGAAGTGTCGGGCTCGTGGGAAGTGTCGGGCTCGTGGGTCGGGGCAGAGGAAGTGTCGGGCTCGTGGGTCGGGCGTCTCACCTCTCCGTCGGTGGAGGGTTCGATGTCCGAGTATCGCTCTTCGCAGATGACGTCGTTGATGTGCCTCAGGCCACCAGACGGCACCAGAGGGAAAATCCTGGAGCAGTTCTGAGCGAAGAATCTGTACGGACGCCACGAGCGACCGAAGTCCGACGAACGCTCGATGATCATCGCAGCAGGTCTGAACGTCTGAGAGGAGAGAGGGACTAAACCAGGACTAAACCAGGACTAAACCAGGACTAAACCAGGACTAAACCAGGACTAAACCAGGACTAAACCGGGTCAAAACCAGGACTAAACCAGGACTAAACCAGGACTAAACCAGGACTAAACCAGGACTCAACCAGGACTAAACCAGGACTAAACCAGGACTAAACCAGGACTAAACCAGGACTAAACCAGGACTAAACCAGGACTAAACCAGGACTAAACCAGGACCAAAATCAAAACACTGTTCCTAGTCTGTTTTTCAGGAGGTCCCAGTGTTAGAATGTGGTTTAAAGCTCCCAGGGGTCAGTGTGTCAGATTCAGGGGCTGCGTTCAGACGGCGGCGTTAGGGCATCCAGGTTACACGCAGAGTCTGTGTAGAGACGTGTATCTGGGGCGTCCTGCTTTTTCAGGCATCAGCGTGGCGAGAATCTGGTGTCAACGTGGTGCATTTTGAGCGTTCATCAGACACGTCAACCAATCAGGGACGTTATTACCCAGAAGGAGAAAGACCCGAGAAGCACAAACACCAGAACAGTCTACACCGTGTCATTAGTGCAGGAGAATTATAAACACGCCTCCGCCAATCGCCTCCGCTGATGAGTTTATGTCAGGAGTGTCCAGACTTTCTTCACCCAGGGCCACATATTAAACCCAGAGCAGCGTGAGGATCGAGGGTCAGAACAGTGAGTAATTCAGATCTGAGCGTTTATAACAGGTCTGAACGACCCTCAGACCTTTGTTACCCTCAGAAGGACAAACGACATTCGCTTGATCAACGTAGAGTTCAAAAACATGCAGGAAAACTCCTACTGATACGACGGTGGGAGTTTGGGCCAAAACAGTTGTTCTGAGGGCCACATTTGGGCCCCGGGCCATAGTCTGGACACGTCTGGTTTATGTCATAAATACACCAAAGTCACTCTGGACCGGAAAACACGACAGTCGGCGGCTGCAGCCGACTGAACTCAGAGGCAAAGGCTCGAGGCTTCAGACGCTTCACTGATCCTCAGGAAATCATTTAATGAGTGAAACGAAGAGAAATCGAGTAATTACATCATTTTCATGTGTGTGTAAGTGTGTGTGTGTGTATAGTGTGTATAGTGTGTGTGTGTGTGTATAGTGTGTGTATAGTGTGTATAGTGTGTGTATAGCGGGTGTATAGTGTGTGTATAGTGTGTGTGTGTGTGTGTATAGTGTGTGTATAGTGTGTGTATAGTGTGTATAGTGTGTGTATAGTGTGTATAGCGTGTGTATAGTGTGTATAGTGTGTGTATAGCGTGTGTATAGTGTGCGTATAGTGTGTGTGTGTATAGTGTGTGTATAGTGTGTGTGTGTGTATAGTGTGTGTATAGTGTGTATAGTGTGTGTGTGTATAGTGTGTATAGTGTGTGTATAGTGTGTGTATAGTGTGTGTAGTGTGTATAGTGTGTGTATAGTGTGTGTGTATAGTGTGTGTGTGTGTGTATAGTGTGTGTATAGTGTGTATAGTGTGTGTATAGTGTGTGTGTATATTGTGTGTAAGTGTGTGTATAGTGTGTGTATAGTGTGTATAGTGTGTAAGTGTGTGTATAGTGTGTGTATAGTGTGTATAGTGTGTGTATAGTGTGTATAGTGTGTGTATAGTGTGTGTATAGTGTGTATAGTGTGTAAGTGTGTGTATAGTGTGTGTATAGTGTGTATAGTGTGTGTATATAGTGTGTATATAGCGTGTATAGTGTGTATATAGTGTGTATAGTGTGTGTATAGTGTGTGTATAGTGTGTGTATAGTGTGTGTATAGTGTGTGTATAGTGTGTATAGTGTGTGTATATAGTGTGTATATAGCGTGTATAGTGTGTATATAGTGTGTATAGTGTATAGTGTGTGTATAGTGTGTGTATATAGTGTGTATATAGTGTGTATAGTGTGTATATAGTGTGTATAGTGTATAGTGTGTGTATATAGTGTGTATAGTGTGTATATAGTGTGTATAGTGTGTGTATAGTGTGTGTATAGTGTGTGTATAGTGTGTATAGTGTGTGTATAGTGTGTATAGTGTGTGTATAGTGTGTGTATAGTGTGTATAGTGTGTGTATAGTGTGTATAGTGTGTATAGTGTGTGTATAGTGTGTATAGTGTGTGTGTATAGTGTGTATAGTGTGTGTATAGTGTGTATAGTGTGTGTATAGTGTGTATAGTGTGTATATAGTGTGTATAGTGTGTATAGTGTGTGTATAGTGTATAGTGTGTATAGTGTATAGTGTGTGTATAGTGTGTATAGTGTGTATAGTGTGTATAGTGTGTATAGTGTGTATAGTGTGTGTATAGTGTGTGTATAGTGTGTGTATAGTGTGTATAGTGTGTATAGTGTGTATAGTGTGTATAGTGTGTATAGTGTGTATATAGTGTGTATAGTGTGTATATAGTGTGTATAGTGTATAGTGTGTGTATATAGTGTGTATAGTGTGTATATAGTGTGTATAGTGTGTGTATAGTGTGTGTATAGTGTGTGTATAGTGTGTGTATATAGTGTGTATAGTGTGTATACAGTGTGTATAGTGTATAGTGTGTGTATATAGTGTGTATAGTGTGTATATAGTGTGTATAGTGTGTGTATAGTGTGTGTATAGTGTGTCTATAGTGTGTATATAGTGTGTATAGTGTGTATATAGTGTGTATAGTGTGTATATAGTGTGTATATAGTGTGTATAGTGTATAGTGTGTATATAGTGTGTATAGTGTGTGTATAGTGTGTGTATAGTGTGTGTATAGTGTGTCTATAGTGTGTATATAGTGTGTATAGTGTGTATATAGTGTGTATATAGTGTGTATAGTGTGTATATAGCGTGTATATAGTGTGTATAGTGTATAGTGTGTGTATATAGTGTGTATAGTGTGTATATAGTGTGTATAGTGTGTGTATAGTGTGTGTATAGTGTGTGTATATAGTGTGTATATAGTGTGTATATAGTGTGTATAGTGTGTATATAGTGTGTATAGTGTGTGTATAGTGTGTGTATATAGTGTGTATAGTGTGTATAGTGTGTATATAGTGTGTATAGTGTGTGTATAGTGTGTATATAGTGTGTATAGTGTGTATAGTGTATATATAGTGTGTATATAGTGTGTATAGTGTGTGTATAGTGTGTGTATAGTGTGTATAGTGTGTGTGTGTGTGTGTGTGTATAGTGTGTGTATAGTGTGTATAGTGTGTGTGTGTGTGTGTGTGTATAGTGTGTATAGTGTGTGTGTGTATAGTGTGTATATAGTCTGTATAGTGTGTGTGTGTGTGTGTATAGTGTGTGTAGTGTGTATAGTGTGTGTGTGTGTATAGTGTGTGTGTGTGTGTATAGTGTGTGTAGTGTGTATAGTGTGTGTGTGTGTATAGTGTGTATAGTGTGTGTGTGTGTGTATAGTGTGTGTATAGTGTGTATAGTGTGTATATAGTGTGTATAGTGTGTGTGTGTGTGTATAGTGTGTGTAGTGTGTATAGTGTGTGTGTGTGTATAGTGTGTGTGTGTGTGTGTGTGTATAGTGTGTGTAGTGTGTATAGTGTGTGTGTGTGTATAGTGTGTATAGTGTGTGTGTGTATAGTGTGTGTATAGTGTGTATAGTGTGTATAGTGTGTATATAGTGTGTATAGTGTGTGTATAGTGTGTGTATAGTGTGTATAGTGTGTGTGTGTGTATCGTGTGTATAGTGTGTGTGTGTGTGTGTGTGTATAGTGTGTATATAGTGTGTATAGTGTGTGTGTGTGTGTATAGTGTGTGTAGTGTGTATAGTGTGTGTGTGTGTATAGTGTGTGTAGTGTGTATAGTGTGTGTGTGTGTATAGTGTGTATAGTGTGTGTGTGTATAGTGTGTGTATAGTGTGTATATAGTGTGTATAGTGTGTGTGTGTGTGTGTGTATAGTGTGTGTAGTGTGTATAGTGTGTGTGTGTGTGTATAGTGTGTGTGTGTATAGTGTGTAGTGTGTATAGTGTGTGTGTGTATAGTGTGTATAGTGTGTGTGTGTGTGTATAGTGTGTGTATAGTGTGTATAGTGTGTGTGTGTGTATAGTGTGTGTATAGTGTGTATAGTGTGTGTGTGTGTATAGTGTGTGTATAGTGTGTATAGTGTGTGTGTGTGTATAGTGTGTGTATAGTGTGTATAGTGTGTGTGTGTGTATAGTGTGTGTATAGTGTGTATAGTGTGTATAGTGTGTGTATAGTGTGTGTATAGTGTGTATAGTGTGTGTGTGTGTGTGTGTATAGTGTGTGTATAGTGTGTATAGTGTGTATAGTGTGTATAGTGTGTGTATAGTGTGTATAGTGTGTGTATAGTGTGTATAGTGTGTGTATAGTGTGTATAGTGTGTATAGTGTGTGTATAGTGTGTATAGTGTGTGTGTGTGTATAGTGTGTATAGTGTGTGTGTGTGTATAGTGTGTGTATAGTGTGTATAGTGTGTGTGTGTATAGTGTGTGTGTGTGTATAGTGTGTGTAGTGTGTGTGTGTGTATAGTGTGTGTATAGTGTGTGTATAGTGTGTGTATAGTGTGTGTATAGTGTGTGTGTGTATAGTGTGTGTATAGTGTGTGTATAGTGTGTGTATAGTGTGTGTATAGTGTGTGTGTGTATAGTGTGTGTATAGTGTGTGTATAGTGTGTGTATAGTGTGTGTATAGTGTGTGTGTATAGTGTGTGTATAGTGTGTATAGTGTGTGTAAGTGTGTGTGTGTATAGTGTGTGTGTGTATAGTGTGTGTGTGTATAGTGTGTGTATAGTGTGTGTATAGTGTGTGTGTGTATAGTGTGTGTATAGTGTGTATAGTGTGTGTATAGTGTGTGTCAGTGTGTGTGTGTATAGTGTGTGTGTGTATAGTGTGTGTGTATAGTGTGTGTATAGTGTGTGTATAGTGTGTGTATAGTGTGTGTGTATAGTGTGTGTATAGTGTGTGTATGTGTGTGTATAGTGTGTGTATAGTGTGTGTGTATAGTGTGTGTATAGTGTGTATAGTGTATGTGTGTGTATAGTGTGTGTATAGTGTGTGTATGTGTGTGTATAGTGTGTGTATAGTGTGTGTGTATAGTGTGTGTATAGTGTGTGTATAGTGTGTATAGTGTATGTGTGTGTATAGTGTGTGTATAGTGTGTATAGTGTGTGTATAGTGTGTGTGTGTGGTTCTTGTGTTTGCTGCTGTCAGTCAAATGTAGATTTATGTCGTTCTTCAGATTTTCACAACAAACGGCCGAACGAGGAAAGAATTCAGCAACGAGTCTGAGCAAAGCACGAGCACAGACACAGACACGTGCACGCTCACAGACACGTGCACGCTCACAGACACGTGCACGCACACAGACACGTGCACGCTCACAGACACGTGCACGCTCACAGACACGTGCAGGCTCACAGACACGTGCACGCACACAGACACGTGCACGCTCACAGACAGGTGCACGCTCACAGACACGCGGCACGCCACAGACACGCGGCACGCCACAGACACGCGCACGCACACAGACACGCACGCCACAGACACGCACGCCACAGACACGCAGGCTCACAGACACGCACGCACACAGACACGCACGCCACAGACAGGTGCACGCCACAGACACGCACGCTTACACCCACGCACGCCACAGACACGCACGCCACAGACACGCACGCTTATACACCCACGCACGCACACAGACACGCACGCCACAGACAGGTGCACGCCACAGACACGCACGCTTACACCCACGCACGCCACAGACACGCACGCCACAGACACGCAGCACGCCACAGACGCAGCACGCCACAGACACGCGCACGCCACACGCACGCGCACGCCACACGCACGCACGCCACAGACACGCACGCCACAGACGCACGCCACAGACACGCGTATGCTCACAGACGCGCATGCTCACAGACACGCACGCCACAGACACGCACGCCACACGCACACCACAGACACGCACGCCACAGACACGCGCACGCCACAGACACGCGGCACGCCACAGACACGCACGCCACACGCACGCGCACGCCACAGACACGCACGCCACAGACACGCCGCGACGCCACAGACACGCACGCCACAGACGCACGCCACAGACACGCACGCCACAGACGTATGCTCACAGACACGCACGCCACAGACACGCAGACGCCACACGCACGCCACAGACACGCAGCACGCCACAGACACGCACGCCACAGACACGCACGCCACAGACGCACGCCACAGACACGCAGACGCCACAGACACGCGGCACGCCACAGACGTGCACGCTCACAGACACGCTTTTACATCCTGGTGTAGTCCTGGTTTATATATATATATATATATATATATATATATAATTTTAACTATTTGGCACCTTTCTGGACCCCCACGGTCGCCTTACAACAGCTACAGCGCTCGTCCTTTGTCCTAAAGACGCTTAACAAAGTTCATTCACTCCAGACCCAGTTGTGAGCGAAGAACATGCAAACTCCACACAGAAAGACCCGGGGATCGAACCCACAACCTTCTGCTGTGAGGCCTGAGTGTTGCCACTCACACACCGTGCCACCAGGTTAGTCCTGGTTTAGTCCTGCTTTAGTCCTACTTTAGTCCTGCTTTAGTCCTGCTTTAGTCCTGCTTTAGTCCTGCTTTAGTCCTGGTTCAGTCCTGGTTCAGTCCTGGTTCAGTCCTGGTTCAGTCCTGCTTTAGTCCTGGTTCAGTCCTGGTTCAGTCCTGGTTCAGTCCTGGTTCAGTCCTGGTTCAGTCCTGTTATAGTCCTGGTTCAGTCCTGGTTTAGTCCTGGTTCAGTCCTGGTTCAGTCCTGGTTCAGTCCTGTTATAGTCCTGGTTCAGTCCTAGTTTAGTCCTGGTTTAGTCCTGGTTTAGTCCTGGTTCAGTCCTGGTTCAGTCCTGTTATAGTCCTGGTTCAGTCCTGGTTTAGTCCTGGTTCAGTCCTGGTTCAGTCCTGGTTCAGTCCTGGTTCAGTCCTGGTTCAGTCCTGTTATAGTCCTGGTTTAGTCCTGGTTCAGTCCTGGTTCAGTCCTGTTATAGTCCTGGTTCAGTCCTGCTTTAGTCCTGGTTCAGTCCTGTTATAGTCCTGGTTCAGTCCTGGTTCAGTCCTGGTTCAGTCCTGGTTCAGTCCTGTTATAGTCCTGGTTTAGTCCTGGTTCAGTCCTGGTTCAGTCCTGTTATAGTCCTGGTTCAGTCCTGCTTTAGTCCTGGTTCAGTCCTGTTATAGTCCTGGTCCAGTCCTGGTTCAGTCCTGGTTCAGTCCTGGTTCAGTTCTGGTTCAGTACCTTGAACTTGATGATGAGGTGGGTGAAGTGGAACTCTGCCTCCAGGTTCAGTCTGATGATCACGTTTTCTTCTCCTGAAAATCAAAACGTCCAAATGACAAAAGAAGGAAGTCGGAAAAACAACAGTTTAAATTTCTTAAGCATCTGTGACCGAAACAAACCCTGAGTTTATTCTTCTGTCTCTGGGTTTAACTCTGTGCTGTGGTTTGGAGCAGAGGTTCTGTTTTACTGCTCTGAGGTTTAAATAAAATAAACAAAGTAAAATCTGTGTTTGTGTCTCGGGACCAGATTCACTGCTTCAGTCACATGACCCGGGTGTACTCGGGTGTACTCGGGTGTACTCCGCTGTACTCGGCTGTACCCGGGTGTACCCGGGTGTACTCTGGTGTACTCAGGGGTACTCGGGTGTACTCGGCTGTACTCGGGTGTACTCGGGTGTACTCAGATGTACTCAGATGTACTCGGATGTACTCGGGTGTACTCGGGCGTACTCGGGTGTACTCGGGGGTACTCAGGTGTACTCGGGTGTACTCGGGTGTACTCAGATGTACTCGGATGTACTCGGGTGTACTCGGGTGTACTCGGATGTACTCGGATGTACTCGGATGTACTCGGGTGTACTCGGGCGTACTCGGGTGTACTCGGGCGTACTCGGGTGTACTCGGATGTACTCAGACGTACTCGGGTGTACTCGGATGTACTCGGGTGTACTCAGATGTACTCAGATGTACTCGAGTGTTCTCGGGTGTTCTCGGGTGTACTCGGGTGTACTCGGGTGTACTCAGATGTACTCGGGTGTACTCGGGCGTACTCGGGTGTACTCGGGTGTACTCGGGTGTACTCGGGTGTACTCGGGTGTACTCGGGTGTACTCAGATGTACTCGGGTGTCCTCAGGTGTACTCAGATGTACTCGGGTGTACTCGGGTGTACTCGGGCGTACTCGGGTGTACTCGGGTGTACTCGGGTGTACTCAGATGTACTCAGATGTACTCGGGTGTACTCGGGTGTACTCGGGTGTACTCGGGTGTACTCGGGTGTACTCGGGTGTACTCGGGTGTACTCGGGTGTACTCGGGTGTACTCGGGTGTACTCGGGTGTACTCGGGTGTACTCGGGTGTACTCGGGTGTACTCGGGTGTACTCGGGTGTACTCGGGTGTACTCGGGTGTACTCGGGTGTACTCGGGTGTACTCGGGTGTACTCAGATGTACTCAGATGTACTCGGGTGTACTCGGGTGTACTCGGGCGTACTCGGGCGTACTCGGGCGTACTCGGGTGTACTCGGGTGTACTCGGGTGTACTCAGATGTACTCGGGTGTACTCGGGTGTACTCGGGTGTACTCGGGTGTACTCGGGCGTACTCGGGCGTACTCGGGCGTACTCGGGCGTACTCGGGTGTACTCGGGCGTACTCGGGTGTACTCGGGTGTACTCGGGTGTACTCGGGTGTACCCGGGTGTACTCGGGTGTACTCGGGTGTACCCGGGTGTACTCGGCTGTACTCGGGTGTACTCGGGTGTACTCGGGTGTACTCGGGGGTACTCGGGTGTACTCGGGTGTACCCGGGTGTACTCGGCTGTACTCGGGTGTACTCGGGTGTACTCGGGTGTACTCGGGTGTTCTCGGGTGTTCTCGGGTGTGCTCAGGTGTACTCGGGCGTACTCGGGTGTACTCGGGTGTACTCGGGTGTTCTCGGGTGTACTCGGGTGTACCCGGGTGTACTCGGCTGTACTCGGGTGTACTCGGGTGTACTCGGGTGTACCCGGGTGTACCCGGGTGTACTCGGGTGTACTCAGGGGTACTCGGGTGTACCCGGGTGTACCCGGGTGTACTCGGGTGTACTCAGGGGTACTCGGGTGTACTCGGGTGTTCTCGGGTGTACTCGGGTGTACCCGGGTGTACCCGGGTGTACTCGGGTGTACTCGGGTGTACTCAGGGGTACTCGGGTGTACCCGGGTGTACTCGGGTGTACTCGGTTGTACTCGGGTGTTCTCGGGTGTATTCGGGTGTACTCGGGTGTTCTCGGGTATTCTCGGGTGTACTCGGGTGTACTCGGGTGTACTCGGGTGTACTCGGGCGTGCTCGGGTATTCTCGGGCGTACTCGGGTGTACTCGGGTGTACCGTTCACAGACTGCCACCAGGTGTGCTCTCCTCTTGTGTCCGTCAGGTAGATCACGTTCTGGATCAGGTGACTCTGTCGGTTGTAGTCGGGGTCGTACGGAGCGCGGGAATCACACTCAAAACACTTATCCGACTCCTGAGGAAGAAGAAGAGAAAACACTGATCCGACTCCTGAGGAAGAAGAAGAGAAACACTGATCCGACTCGTGAGGAAGAAGAAGAGAAACACTGATCCGACTCCTGAGGAAGAACAACACAAAACACTGATCCGACTCCTGAGGAAGAACAACACAAAACACTGATCCGACTCCTGAGGAAGAAGAAGAGAAACACTGATCCGACACTATTTAGTTTGTTATGGTGTTAGTTTGGTTAATGTTACTTTATTAGAGTTTATTTTCTGGGGTAAAATTATTTGTTTTGGTGTTGCTTTAGTTCATTGTTTAATGTAATTTCCCCCTTTGTGTTCAGTTATTTGGTTTCTGGTGTTTTTTTTGTTCTGTTTGACTTTAAGTTTCCTCAGTTTGGGCCCAGGTTTTTGTTGATGTTCTGCCTGTGTGAAATTATTTTGTTTGGACCAATCAGAGCGCGGCCTGGAGCGTTTGGACCAATCAGAGCGCGGCCTGGAGCGTTTGGACCAATCAGAGCGCGGCCTGGAGCGTTTGGACCAATCGGAGCCCGGCCTGGAGCGTTTGGACCAATCGGAGCGCGGCCTGGAGCGTTTGGACCATTCGGAGCCCAGCCTGGAGCGTTTGGACCAATCGGAGCGTGGCCTGGAGCGTTTGGACCAATCGGAGCGCGGCCTGGAGCGTTTGGACCAATCGGAGCGCGGCCTGGAGCGTTTGGACCAATCGGAGCGCGGCCTGGAGCGTTTGGACCATTCGGAGCGTGGCCTGGAGCCGCTTTGGACCAATCGAGCGGCCTGGAGCGTTTGGACCAATCGGAGCCCGGCCTGGAGCGTTTGGACCAATCGGAACGCGGCCTGGAGCGTTTGGACCAATAGGAACGCGGCATGGAGCGTTTGGAACAATTGGAGCGCGGCCTGGAGCGTTTGGACCAATCGGAGCCCGGCCTGGAGCGCTTTGGACCAATCCGAGCGGCCTGGAGCGTTTGGACCATTCGGAGCCCTGCCTGGAGCGTTTGGACCAATCGGAGCGCGGCCTGGAGCGTTTGGACCAATCGGAGCGCGGCCTGGAGCGTTTGGACCAATCAGAGCGCAGCCTGGAGCGTTTGGACCAATCAGAGAGCGGCCTGGAGCGTTTGGAGCAATCAGAGCGCAGCCTGGAGCGTTTGGACCAATCGGAGCGCGGCCTGGAGCGTTTGGACCAATCTGAGCGCGGCCTGGAGCGTTTGGACCAATCGGAGCGCGGCCTGGAGCGTTTGGACCAATCAGAGCGCAGCCTGGAGCGTTTGGACCAATCAGAGAGCGGCCTGGAGCGTTTGGACCAATCAGAGCGCGGTGAGGAGCATTTGGACCAATCGGAGCGCGGCCTGGAGCGTTTGGACCAATCGGAGTGCGGCCTGGAGCGCTTTGGACCAATCGAGCGTGGCCGGAGCGTTTGGACCAATCGAGCGCGCCTGGAGCGCTTTGGACCAATCGGAGCGCCGGCCTGGAGCGTTTGGACCAATCGAGCGCGCCTGGAGCGTTGGACCAATCGAGCGCCCTGGAGCGTTTGGACCAATCGAGCCCGGCCTGGAGCGCTTTGGACCAATCAGAGCGCGGCCTGGAGCGTTTGGACCAATCAGAGCGCAGCGTGGAGCGTTTGGACCAATCGGAGCGCGGCCTGGAGCGTTTGGACCAATCAGAGCGCAGCGTGGAGCGTTTGGACCAATCAGAGCGCGGCCTGGAGCGTTTGGACCAATCGGAGCGTGGCCTGGAGCGTTTGGACCAATCAGAGCGCAGCGTGGAGCGTTTGGACCAATCAGAGCGCGGTGAGGAGCGTCACTTTTCGGAGCTTTGAGGATTTAAACGTTTTTAAAAGTTCATGTTGTGAAAACAGAAAAGAATCTGACAAAATCCGGCCTGAAGAACACGAGGAGTGAAGTGGAAGAAAAAATGATTTGGGGATTTTGAGGAAAGAGAGAGAAGAAGAGGAGGAAGAACTGGAGAGAAAGAAGAGAAAAAGAGGAAGAAGAGGAGCAGAGGAGAGGAAGAGGAGGAGGAGAAGGAAGAGGAGAGAAATATGAGAAAGAGAGGAAGAATGGAAAGAGTGAAAGAAAAGGAAAGAAAGAGAAAGAAGTCAAAGAGGAAGAAGAGGAGGAGTAGCAGAAGAAGAAAAGGAGGAGTGGAGGCGGAGGAGTGTGAGAATCGGAGCGAGGCCGAGGACAAAGATAAAAAAGAACAAAACAGGAACAAACCAGAAAAACTAAACATGAACCCGTGTGTCAGATTGTGTCAGATGCCCTCCCCGTGTGTCAGTGGATTCTTGGATTAGTTTAAAGTTCAGATTAGAAACGAAGGATGAAAGAGAGAGAACAGAAAGAGAGGAGTGGAAAAGAGAGAGAGAGAGAGAGAGAGAGAGAAGAGGGGAAGGCAAGAGGGAGAGAAAGAGAAAGATAGGAGAGAAACAAGCAATGAAAGAAAGAAAGAAAGAAAAAAGAGGAGTGGAAAAAAGTTAGAGAGAGAGAGGAGGGGAGAAAGAGAGACCGTGCAAGAAAGAAGCAAAGAAAGAAAGAAAGAGAAGAGAAGAGAAGAGAAGAGAAGAGAAGAGAGAAAGTGGAAGCAAAAGAGGAAGAGAGGGAAAGTGAATGAAAGAAAAAGAGTGAGAAACGGGGGGGGGGGGGATGTGGTGAAAAGGAAGGAAACAAAGGGAGCGAGAGAGCGAGAGGGGGAGGAGTGCAGCCGGATTCCAGGGCAGCGTCCTTAATGAAGCCGTTGCCGTGGCGATTAGCAACACGTCGTCGGGGAAAAGCTCCAAATGAAAGAGCGACGGGAGGGAGAGAGAGAGAGAGGGGACTAAAGCCACAACAGGGAACTTTCCCCTAAAGACACAACAGGGAACTTTCCCCTAAAGACACAACCCGGAACTTTCCCCTAAAGACACAACCCGGAACTTTCCCCTAAAGACACAACACGAAACTTTCCCCTAAAGACACAACACAGAACTTTCCTGGTTCAGTCCTGGTTTAGTCCTGGTTCAGTCCTGGTTTAGTCCTGGTTTACACCTGGTTTAGTCCTGGTTCAGTCCTGGTTTAGTCCTGGTTTAGTCCTGGTTCAGTCCTGGTTCAGTCCTGGTTCAGTCCTGGTTTAGTCCTGGTTTAGTCCTGGTTCAGTCCTGGTTCAGTCCTGGTTCAGTCCTGGTTCAGTCCTGGTTTAGTCCTGGTTTAGTCCTGCTTTAGTCCTGCTTTAGTCCTGGTTTAGTCCTGGTTTAGTCCTGGTTTAGTCCTGGTTTAGTCCTGGTTTAGTCCTGGTTCAGTCATGCTTTAGTCCTGGTTTAGTCCTGGTTTAGTCCTGGTTTAGTCCTGGTTTAGTCCTGGTTTAGTCCTGGTTTAGTCCTGGTTTAGTCCTGGTTCAGTCCTGCTTTAGTCCTGGTTCAGTCCTGGTTTAGTCCTGGTTTAGTCCTGGTTCAGTCCTGGTTTAGTCCTGGTTTAGTCCTGGTTTAGTCCAGATACAGAGGGGCAGATACAGGAGGGCAAATACAGAGAGGTAAGTATACAGAGGGGCAGATATACGGTGGGGCAGGTTGGGGCAGGTCTCGTGGGTAAACTCAGGATCAGTGCGGAAACTCGCGCTGAAGCTCTTGGAGAGTGTGGATCTGCCCCTGTACCTGCCCCTGCCCCCTGTACCTGCCCCTGTACCTGCCCCTGTACCTGCCCCTGTACCTGCCCCTGTACCTGCCCCTGTACCTGCCCCTGCCCCCTGTACCTGCCCGTGCCTCTGTACCTGCCCCTGCCCCCTGTACCTGCCCGTGCCCCTGTACCTGCCCCTGTACCTGTACCTGCCCCTGTACCTGCCCCCTGTACCTGCCCCTGTACCTGCCCCTGTACCTGTACCTGCCCCTGTACCTGCTCCTGTACCTGCCCCCTGTACCTGCCCCTGCCCCCTGTACCTGCCCCTGTACCTGCCCCCTGTACCTGCCCCTGTACCTGCCCCTGTACCTGCCCCTGTACCTGCCCCTGTACCTGCCCCTGTACCTGCCCCTGTACCTGTACCTGCCCCTGTGGAGCAGATCCATGTCAGACAGAAACACTAAAAAACTAAACTCTGCCTCAGGGGTCGGAAACTGAACTCAAACACAGAGTGAAACTCTGAGGATCAGGCCTGACCTCTGACCCCGCCCCGGTGTGACCTCTGACCCCGCCCCGGTGTGACCTTTGACCCTGCCCCGCTGTGACCTCTGACCCCGCCCTGGTGTGACCTCTGACCCCGCCCCAGTGTGACCTTTGACCCTGCCCCGGTGTGACCTCTGACCCCGCCCCAGTGTGACCTCTGACCCTGCCCCGGTGTGACCTCTGACCCCGCCCCGGTGTGACCTCTGACCCCGCCCCGGTGTGACCTTTGACCCCGCGGATGTGACGTTTTAAATCTCGATATTTGATGTAGAAACTTCCTAACGACACAAACACTTCTGCTGGAACATGAAGAAACATCTGAGCAGAAACGTCTGCAGCTCCTGAACCCTGAAGACCCACGACATCGAACACGAGGAACATGTTTCTATAACCGCAGAACTTTAACGGTAAAAGACAGAAACGTCCTTTTCCCCTCTGAAAGTGCAGACACAGAGGTTTCCGTACATTTCTGCGGCTTTATCCTACGTCACACTCACGCTGTGTGATGACGGGAGCAAAACGAGTGTCCAACAGGAACTTTGTTTTCCCCAAACTCATGCGCTCCGTCCATTTTGATGGAGCCAAACTTTGCCAAAGAGTGAAGTGAGTCAAGATGGTCGACTCCTCTGACTGTGTGTGTTTATAACGAGGGAAAAAGTCGCTCTAAGTGGAGTTAATTCTCACACACATGGAAAATGACACATCTTGGTGTGTGTAATTGTGCATCTCTTTCTATTTTTATCTAAAGGTTTATTTCAGTCCATCCATCCATCCATCTTCTCCCGCTTAATCCGGCTGGGTCGCGGGGGCAGCGTGCTGCCCAATACTCATAGCACCTGACCCCCCCTATGAACCCCTCTGCAGGTGGTGAGCCCACAGGAGGGTGGACAACATGGTCCTTGATGTTAGTCCATAGGAGTGCGGGCATGTTTTGGGTTGATGGGGGAAACCGGAGCACCCGGAGGAAACCCATCCAGACACGGGGAGGAACATGCAAACTCCACACAGAAAGGCCCGGGCGACCCGGGGATCGAACCCGCAACCTTCTTGCTGTGAGGCCTGAGTGTTGCCACTCAGTGTGGCTCTGGCCCTGGACCTGACAGGAGCTGTTCCCAGGACTGGACCAGGAAAGTCATGGAGCCACTGCACTTTTTTTTTTGTTTTTAGGGCAATAAGGAGATTTTTAATTTACTTACAGACTTGAGATTTTGCATTTCTGTAGCTCAGGCCCTAAATTAAACATTTTTTATGTCCAAAAAGTTGTTTCTACAGGTTTGCTGTGGGTTTTATATAAAAGAGTGTGAATTTTATTTTCAGTTTTTTTTTTTTCATCTGTATTTCTGGTCCTGTGGCTTTTCTCACAGCCTCATGACACAACTACAGCAGCAGATTGTGAAATAACAGGTTGGACTGAACAGAAGGAGGTAGAACACTTCATTAGGGGGAAAAGGGGCAGTTTTTTTTAATCCAGGTGAGGAGAACTGGACTAAAACTGCCCTCAGGTCTTCAGGGGTTAAAGGAGAACTGTGTCACTTTTCTGTCCGTCTGTCTCCATGAAGATACAGTCGATGTGTCGTCATGGCAACAAACGCGACTGTTTCCGTTAGGCGTGACCAGGGCCAGGTCGGGTCTACAGAGCGGCGAGCCCACACAGTGCGAACGGAAAATAACAGGAAGAACTAAACGACAGGAGATGACGGACAAACAGACAGGTGCAGACAGGTGCAGACAGGTGTGTTTACAGAGCGCCTCACACACACACAGATCAGGGAGGGGAGGGGCTGGGCAAACACACTGGGTCATGTGTGAAGGTTCAATCCTCAGGCTGCTGCTGTGTCCTTGGGCAAGACCCTGAGTCTGTGCGACTTGAACAGAGACACAGGAGCAGCTGCTCAAACAAACTCCATCCATCCATCCACCTTCTTCCGCTTATCCGGGGCCGGGTCGCGGGGGCAGCAGTCTAAGCAGGGGCTCCCAAGCTTCCTGCTCCCCAGCCACTTCCTCCAGCTCCTCCGGACGGACCCTGAGGTTCCCAGGCCGAGAGACATAGTCCCTCCAGCGTGTCCTGGGTCTTCCCCGGGGCCTCCTACCGGTGGGACATGCCCGGAACACCTCCCGAGGGAGGCGTCCAGGAGGCATCCGGACCAGATGCCCGAGCCACCTCAGCTGCTCCTCTCGACGTGGAGGAGCAGCGACTCTACTCTGAGCTCCACCCTCCTCCCTGTACTCTGCGGAGGAAACTCATTTCGGCCGCTTGTATCCGCGATCTCGTTCTTTCGGTCCTTATCCAGAGCTCATGACCACAGGTGAGGGGAGGAACGTAGATTGAGGTAAATCGAGAGCTTCGCCTTTCGGCTCAGCTCCTCTTCACCACAACGGTCCGATACAGCGACCGCATCACTGCCGACGCTGCACCGATCCGCCTGTCAATCTCACGCTCCATCCTCCCCTCACTGTGAACAAGACCCTGAGATACTTGAACTCCTCCACTTGAGGCAGAGACTCCCCACCCACCCGGAGAGGGAAATCCATCTTGATGAGATCCTGTGGTCCCCAAACTGGACCCCCTCCGGCCCCTGACTGCGCCTAGAAATTCTGTCCATAAATACAATGAACAGAACCGGTGACAAAGGGCAGCCCTGGAGTCCAACATGCACCGGGAACAGGTCTGACTTACTGCCGGCACCACAGCTCCTGCTCCGGTCATACAGGGACCGGACAGCCCTTAGCGAAGGGCCCCGGACCCCATACTCCCGGAGCACCCCTCACAGGACACCACGAGGGACACGGTCGAATCTCCAGGTCCACAAAACACATGTGGACTGGTTGGGCAAACTCCCATGAACCCTCGAGCACCCGATGGAGGGTGTAGAGCTGGTCCAGTGTTCCACGACCAGGATGAAAACCACACTGCTCCTCTTGAATCCGAGGTTCGACTATCGGCCGAACTCTCCTCTCCAGTCCCCTGGCATAGACTTTACCGGGGAGGCTGAGGAGTGTGATTCCCCTGTAGTTGGAACACAAACTCCGGTCCCCCTTTTTATACAGAGGGACCACCACCCCGGTCTGCCAGTCCAGAGGTACTGTTCCCGACCGAGGCGTGTCAGCCAAGACCCACAACACCCAGAGACTTAAGGTCCCCAGGACGGATCTCAACCACCCCCGGAGCCCGAGGAGCTTTAACCACCTCAGTGACTTTGGCCAGGGTAATGGGTGAGTCCGCCTCTGGGTCCCCAGCCTCGGCCTCCTCTTCGGAGGATGTGACGGTGGGATTGAGGAGATCCCCAAAGTTTTCCTTCCACCGCCCAACAACATCCCCAGTCGAGGTCAGCAGCTCTCCCCCCGCACTGTAAACAGTGTTGATGAAGCACCGCTTCCCCCTCCTGAGGCGCCGGACGGTTTGCCAGAATTTCCTTGGGGCCGTCCGATAGTCCTCCTCCATGGCCTCCCCGAACTCCTCCCAGACTCAAGTTTTTGCCTCTGCTCCGCCCGGGCTGCAGCACGCTTGGGCCAACGGTACCTGTCAGCTGCTTCAGGAGTCCCCCGAGCCAGCAAGGCCCGGTAGGACTCCTTCTTCAGCTTGACGGCATCTCTTACTTCCAGTGTCCACCACCAGGTTCGGAGATTGCCGCTGCGACAGGCACCGCAGACCTGACGGCCACAGCTACGAACGGCATCGACAATAGAGGCCGAGAACGAAGCCACTCGGGCTCCATGTCCCCAGCCTCCCCAAACTCCAGGAAATATATTTTATATTTCTGCACGTGTGAGTGTGGAGACCTCGTCCAGTCTGTATCTGACAGAACCCAAACAGGAAGTGCTCCAGGAGACCTCGTCCGGTCTGTATCTGACAGAACCCAAACAGGAAGTGCTCCAGGAGACCTCGTCCGGTCTGTATCTGACAGAACCCAAACAGGAAGTGCTCCAGGAGACCTCGTCCGGTCTGTATCTGACAGAACCCAAACAGGAAGTGCTCCAGGAGGCTCTGCTGGTTCCTCTGGACCTGCTGCTGTGGCCTCGACATTTCACAAGACTGAACTATTCTGTCCTTCAAACAAACCCTCTTCATCCCAGGTCTGTATCTGACAGAACCCAAACAGGAAGTGCTCCAGGAGCGACAGGCGAGCGACGGTCTGTATCTGACAGAACCCAAACAGGAAGTGCTCCAGGAGACCTCGTCCGGTCTGTATCTGACAGAACCAACGACAGACAGGACAGTGCGAACAACAGACCTCGACAGGCGGTCTGTATCTGACAGACCAACGACAGACCAACGACAGGAAGTGCGACAGGCAAACAACAGGTCTGTATCTGACAGAACCCAAACAGGCGAACAACAGACAAACGACAGGAGAGCGTCCGGTCTGTATCTGACAGAACCCAAACAGGAAGTGCTCCAGGAGGCTCTGCTGGTTCCTCTGGACCTGCTGCTGTGGCCTCGACATTTCACAAGACTGAACTATTCTGTCCTTCAAACAAACCCTCTTCATCCCAGAGCCCGGACGACAGACAAATGACAGACGAACGACAGATGAACGACAGACCAACGACAGACCAACGACAGACCAACAACAGGCGAACGACAGGCAAACGACAGGCGAACAACAGGCGAACGACAGACAAATGACAGACGAACGAGAGGTGAACGACAGACCAACAACAGACGAACAACAGACAAACGACAGACGAACGAGAGGCGAACGACAGACATACGACTGACCAACGACAGACCAACGACAGACCAACGACAGACCAACGACAGACCAACGACAGGCGAACGACAGGCGAACAACAGACGAACGACAGACGAACGACAAACGAACGACAGATGAACGACAGACGAAAAACAGACAAACGACAGACGAACAACAGACGAACGACAGACGAACGACAAACGAACGACAGACCAACGACAGACCAACGACAGGCGAACAACAGACCAACGACAGACGAACGAGAGGCGAACGACAGACCAACGACAGACCAACGACAGGCGAACGACAGGCAAACAACAGGCGAACGACAGACGAACAACAGACGAACAACAGACAAACGACAGACGAACGAGAGGCGAACGACAGACATACGACTGACCAACGACAGACCAACGACAGACCAACGACAGACCAACGACAGGCGAACGACAGGCGAACGGCAGATGAACGACAGACGAACGATAGACGAACGACAGACAAATGACAGACGAACGAGAGGTGAACGACAGACCAACGACAGACCAACGACAGACCAACAACAGACGAACAACAGACGAACAACAGACAAATGACAGACGAACGAGAGGCGAACGACAGGCGAACGACAGACCAACGACAGACCAACGACAGACCAACGACAGACGAACAACAGACGAACGACAGACGAACGACAGACAAATGACAGACAAATGACAGATGAATGTGAGGCGAACGACAGACCAACGACAGACCAACGACAGGCGAACGACAGTCGAACAACAGCCGAACGACAGACCAACGACAGACCAACGACAGGCGAACGACAGGCGAACGACAGGCGAACGACAGGCGAACAACAGACCAACAACAGACGAACAACAGACGAACAACAGACAAACGACAGGCGAACGACAGACCAACGACAGACCGACGACTGACCAACGACAGACCAACGACAGGCGAACGACAGGCGAACGACAGACCAACGACAGACCAACGACAGGCGAACGACAGGCGAACGACAGGCGAACAACAGGCGAACGACAGACCAACGACAGACCAACGACAGGCGAACGACAGGAGAACGACAGGCGAACGACAGGTGAACGACAGGCGAACGACAGGCAAACGACAGACCAACGACAGACCAAAGACAGACCAACGACAGACGAACGACAGGCGAACGACAGACCAATGACAGGCGAACGACAGGCGAACAACAGGCGAACGACAGACCAACAACAGACCAACGACAGGCGAACGACAGGCGAACAACAGGCGAACGACAGACCAACGACAGACCAACGACAGGCGAACGACAGGCGAACGACAGGCGAACGACAGACCAACGACAGACCAACGACAGACCAACGACAGACCAACGACAGGCGAACGACAGACGAACGACAGACAAATGACAGACGAACGACAGGCGAACGACAGACCAACGACAGACCAACGACAGACCAACGACAGACGAACAACAGACGAACGACAGACAAATGACAGACGAATGACAGACGAACGTGAGCCGAACGACAGACCAACGACAGGCGAACAACAGGCGAACAACAGACCAACGACAGACAAACGAGAGGCGAACGACAGACCAACGACAGACCAATGACAGACCAACGACAGGCGAACGACAGGCAAACGACAGGCAAACGACAGACCAACGACAGACCAACGACAGACCAACGACAGACGAATGACAGGCGAACGAGAGGCGAACGACAGACCAACGACAGATGAACGACAGACAAACGACAGACGAACGACAGACGAATGACAGATGAACAACAGAAGAACGACAGACGAAGGACAGACGAACGACAGACCAACGACAGACCAACAATTTGCTCAGCAGAAGCAGAAACCTGGATGAGCTGTGAAACATTTTCCATTAAAAAAAACTTTTCTTCAGAGTTAATTAAATTTCTCTCATGACCTGAATCCTCCCTGAGCGATGCCGCACTGAGCATGTGCAGACTGAGGGACGCCGCACTGAGCATGTGCAGACTGAGGGACGCCGCACTGAGCATGTGCAGACTGAGGGACGCCGCACTGAGCATGTGCAGACTGAGGGACGCCGCACTGAGCATGTGCAGACTGAGGGACGCCGCACTGAGCATGTGCAGACTGAGGGACGCCGCACTGAGCACGTGCAGACTGAGGGACGCCGCACTGAGCACGTGCAGACTGAGGGACGCAGACGCCGCACTGAGCACGTGCAGACGGGAGGAGCAGGTACAGGAGGAGGAGGAACTTTCACAAATCAAATCAAACGTCTCCCAGAACTGTAAAAAATGTTTTATTTTTATGTCTAGAGATTTGTTTCTGAACGAGAGACGATCTGTGACCCCGTCTGTGGTCAGCGAGGCCCAGCGGCGACTTCTGACCAGCAGAGGGCGGGTATAGTGTCGTGATGTAGAGGCGCACTCTCACCTGCAGGTGGCTCACGATGCAGTACTGCTCAGGTGTAGTGTGGCGGGTGCAGCGTCAGGTGTAGTGACAGGTGTAGTGTCAGGTGTAGTGACAGGTGCAGTGACAGGTGCAGTGACAGGTGCAGTGACAGGTGCAGTGACAGGTGTAGTGACAGGTGCAGCGGCACTCTCACCTGCAGGTGGCTCACGATGCAGTACTGCTCAGGTGCGCTCAGGCCGCAGGTGGAGGAGGAGCTCAGGTTCACCGCTCGGCCAATCAGGAGGTTCCCTGTTGCCGGGTAACAGCTGCCGTCTGCGCAGCCGTGAGGAGCAGACGGGTCCTGGGAGGCCACGCCCACCGGAGAGGCCACGCCCACCGCTGCAAGAGAGAGAGTCAGATGCCCTCCCAGAGACTCAGATGCCCTCCCAGAGACTCAGATGCCCTCCCTTTAGTTCAGTGTCTGTGATTCTTGGATTAGTTTAAACTTCAACCGGAGGAGCCCGGACCCGAGGTCCGTGGCCTGGACCCGAGGTCCACAGCCCGGACCCGAGGTCCACAGCCCGGACCCGAGGTCCACAGCGTTATCGCTTTCGCCGCACGGATCCAATGTGCAGAGGACGGAACCACTGCCCCAGTCCAGTGCACTGGTCCTGAAGGATGGAACAAGACCAAGGACCAGATCCCGTGTGGGTGAGTCTAAACCTGAGAGATCACTAGATTACTCAGACACGTGTGGGTGAGTCTAAACCTGAGAGATCACTAGATTACTCAGACACGTGTGGGTGAGTCTAAACCTGAGAGATCACTAGATTACTCAGACACGTGTGGGTGAGTCTAAACCTGAGAGATCACTAGATTACTCAGACACGTGTGGGTGAGTCTAAACCTGAGAGATCACTAGATTACTCAGACACGTGTGGGTGAGTCTAAACCTGAGAGATCACTAGATTACTCAGACACGTGTGGGTGAGTCTAAACCTGAGAGATCACTAGATTACTCAGACACGTGTGGGTGAGTCTAAACCTGAGAGATCACTAGATTACTCAGACACGTGTGGGTGAGTCTAAACCTGAGAGATCACTAGATTACCCAGACACGTGTGGGTGAGTCTAAACCTGAGAGATCACTAGATTACTCAGACACGTGTGGGTGAGTCTAAACCTGAGAGATCACTAGATTACTCAGACACGTGTGGGTGAGTCTAAACCTGAGAGATCACTAGATTACCCAGACACGTGTGGGTAAGTCTAAACCTGAGAGATCACTAGATTACTCAGACACGTGTGGGTGAGTCTAAACCTGAGAGATCACTAGATTACTCAGACACGTGTGGGTGAGTCTAAACCTGAGAGATCACTAGATTACCCAGACACGTGTGGGTGAGTCTAAACCTGAGAGATCACTAGATTACTCAGACACGTGTGGGTGAGTCTAAACCTGAGAGATCACTAGATTACTCAGACACGTGTGGGTGAGTCTAAACCTGAGAGATCACTAGATTACCCAGACACGTGTGGGTAAGTCTAAACCTGAGAGATCACTAGATTACTCAGACACGTGTGGGTGAGTCTAAACCTGAGAGATCACTAGATTACTCAGACACGTGTGGGTGAGTCTAAACCTGAGAGATCACTAGATTACTCAGACACGTGTGGGTGAGTCTAAACCTGAGAGATCACTAGATTACTCAGACACGTGTGGGTGAGGAACACGAGACAAAAGCCTCTGTGCCAGACTCTGCAGCTGCTGCGGGCGACTGATGATGACATCACCACCTCCGGGGGCAGGTTTGGACCTGCACACGTATGTACAGAACCCCCGGAATGTGCAGAGGAAACAATGTGCAGAGGAAACACCAGGACTAAACCAGGACTAAACCAGGACTAAACCAGGACTAAACCAGGACTAAACCAGGACTAAACCCGGACTAAACCAGGACTAAACCAGGACTAAACCAGGTCTAAACCAGGACTAAACCAGGTCTAAACCAGGACTAAACCAGGACTAAACCAGGTCTAAACCAGGTCTAAACCAGGTCTAAACCAGGACTAAACCAGGACTAAACCAGGTCTAAACCAGGTCTAAACCAGGACTAAACCAGGACTAAACCAGGACTAAACCAGGACTAAACCAGGTCTAAACCAGGACTAAACCAGGTCTAAACCAGGACTAAACCAGGACTAAACCAGGTCTAAACCAGGTCTAAACCAGGTCTAAACCAGGACTAAACCAGGACTAAACCAGGACTAAACCAGGTCTAAACCAGTTCCACCTTGTGATGTCATGAAGTGGTAGTTTCTCCTTTTCCCTTTAGTTCAGTCGAGACTGAAATGATCCAGGTGATTCTAGTGAAGGTGGAGTTTAAAAACACAGTGGAGCACTTCCTGTATCACCACACGATGACATCACGAGGTGGAGCAGAGGGTTTCAGTCTGAGAGAAGAACTCATGCTGAATCTGCAGAGTTTGAGTGAAACATGAGAATAAAACAAACACGACAGAGCAGCAGAGGATTATGGGACATGGAGTCTCAGGATAAACTACATTAGAGCAGAGGATTATGGGACATGGGGTCTCAGGATAAACTACATTAGAGCAGAGAATTATGGGACATGGGGTCTCAGGATAAACTACATTAGAGCAGAGGATTATGGGACATGGGGTCTCAGGATAAACTACATTAGAGCAGAGGATTATGGGACATGGAGTCTCAGGATAAACTACATTAGAGCAGAGGATTATGGGACATGGAGTCTCAGGATAAACTACATTAGAGCAGAGGATTATGGGACATGGAGTCTCAGGATAAACTACATTAGAGCAGAGGATTATGGGACATGGAGTCTCAGGATAAACTACATTAGAGCAGAGGATTATGGGACATGGAGTCTCAGGATAAACTACATTAGAGCAGAGGATTATGGGAGGTTTAATGGAAAAAGCATCAAATATATTGTGTCAGATGCCCTCCCCGTGTGTCAGATCGTGTCAGATGCCCTCCCTGTGTGTCAGATGCCCTCCCCGTGTGTCAGATGCCCTCCCCCTGTGTCAGATTGTGTCAGATGCCCTCCCGCTCGGGCTCTGGGGCAGGTGGGGTTAATGTTTAAACTCATTCATAAAAACCTGTTTGAACAACGAGGCCAAAGAAAGAAACACCTGAGAGAAAGAAAAGAGAGAAGGAGAGAAGGAGAGGAGGGAAGGAGAGAAGGAGGGAGGAAGGAGGGAAAACAACAAGGCCAAAGAAAGAAACACCTGAGAGAAAGAAAAGAGAGAAAGAAGGAAGAAAAGAGAGAGGAAGTGAGGGAAGGAGGTAGGACAGAAAGAGAGGGGGGCAGAAAGCAAAGAAGAAGGGAAGCGGGTGGGAGGGAGGGAAGGGAGAGAAAAGAGAGAGGGAGGGAGAGAAGAAAGGAGAAAAAAGAAAGGGAAGGAGGTGGAGGTAAAGAAGAATAAAAAGAGAGGGAGGACAGAAAGAGAAGGGGACAGGAGAGAGAGGAAAAGGTGATGAGAGAGAGAAGGGAGGAAAAGAAGGGAAAGAGGAAGAGAGGAGAGAGAAGAAGGAGGTGTGTACTTAAGTCTTTATGTGCATTCCTCTGTAATCTCCACTCTTATCACACCGCTCCTCCAGAAGGGAGGGCATCTGACACAATCTGACACACGGGAGGGCATCTGACACACTCTGACACACGGGGAGGGCATCTGACACTCTGACACACGGGGAGGGCATCTGACACACTCTGACACACGGGGAGGGCATCTGACACACTCTGACACATGGGGAGGGCATCTGACACAATCTGACACAGGGGGAGGGCATCTGACACACTCTGACACACGGGGAGGGCATCTGACACACTCTGACACACGGGAGGGCATCTGACACAATCTGACACAGGGGAGGGCATCTGACACACTCTGACACACGGGAGGGCATCTGACACAATCTGACACACGGGAGGGCATCTGACACACTCTGACACACGGGAGGGCATCTGACACACTCTGACACACGGGGAGGGCATCTGACACACTCTGACACACGGGAGGGCATCTGACACACTCTGACACACGGGGAGGGCATCTGACACACTCTGACACACGGGAGGGCATCTGACACAATCTGACACACGGGAGGGCATCTGACACACTCTGACACACGGGAGGGCATCTGACACACTCTGACACACGGGAGGGCATCTGACACAATCTGACACACGGGAGGGCATCTGACACACTCTGACACACGGGGAGGGCATCTGACACACTCTGACACAGGGGGAGGGCATCTGACACAATCTGACACACGGGAGGGCATCTGACACACTCTGACACACGGGGAGGGCATCTGACACACTCTGACACACGGGAGGGCATCTGACACAATCTGACACACGGGGAGGGCATCTGACACACTCTGACACACTGGGAGGGCATCTGACACACGGGGAGGGCATCTGACACAATCTGACACACGGGGAGGGCATCTGACACACTCTGACACACGGGGAGGGCATCTGACACACTCTGACACACGGGGAGGGCATCTGACACAATCTGACACACGGGGAGGGCATCTGACACACTCTGACACACGGGGAGGGCATCTGACACACTCTGACACACGGGGAGGGCATCTGACACAATCTGACACACGGGGAGGGCATCTGACACACTCTGACACACGGGGAGGGCATCTGACACACTCTGACACACGGGGAGGGCATCTGACACACTCTGACACACGGGAGGGCATCTGACACACTCTGACACACGGGAGGGCATCTGACACACTCTGACACACGGGGAGGGCATCTGACACACTCTGACACACGGGAGGGCATCTGACACACTCTGACACACGGGGAGGGCATCTGACACACTCTGACACACGGGGAGGGCATCTGACACACTCTGACACAGGGGGAGGGCATCTGACACAATCTGACACACGGGGAGGGCATCTGACACAATCTGACACACGGGGAGGGCATCTGACACAATCTGACACACGGGAGGGCATCTGACACACTCTGACACACGGGGAGGGCATCTGACACAATCTGACACACGGGAGGGCATCTGACACAATCTGACACACGGGGAGGGCATCTGACACAATCTGACACACGGGAGGGCATCTGACACACTCTGACCCACGGGAGGGCATCTGACACACTCTGACACACGGGAGGGCATCTGACACAATCTGACACACGGGGAGGGCATCTGACACACTCTGACACACGGGGAGGGCATCTGACACACTCTGACACACGGGGAGGGCATCTGACACAATCTGACACACGGGAGGGCATCTGACACACTCTGACACACGGGAGGGCATCTGACACAATCTGACACACGGGAGGGCATCTGACACAATCTGACACACGGGGAGGGCATCTGACACACTCTGACACACGGGGAGGGCATCTGACACAATCTGACACACGGGAGGGCATCTGACACAATCTGACACACGGGAGGGCATCTGACACAATCTGACACACGGGGAGGGCATCTGACACACTCTGACACACGGGAGGGCATCTGACACAATCTGACACACGGGAGGGCATCTGACACAATCTGACACACGGGAGGGCATCTGACACAATCTGACACACGGGAGGGCATCTGACACAATCTGACACACGGGGAGGGCATCTGACACACGGGGAGGGCATCTGACACAATCTGACACACGGGAGGGCATCTGACACAATCTGACACACGGGAGGGCATCTGACACAATCTGACACACGGGAGGGCATCTGACACAATCTGACACACGGGGAGGGCATCTGACACACTCTGACACACGGGGAGGGCATCTGACACACTCTGACACAGGGGGAGGGCATCTGACACACTCTGACACAGGGGGAGGGCATCTGACACACTCTGACACACGGGGAGGGCATCTGACACAATCTGACACACGGGGAGGGCATCTGACACAATCTGACACACGGGAGGGCATCTGACACACTCTGACACACGGGAGGGCATCTGACAGAATCTGACACACGGGGAGGGCATCTGACACACGGGGAGGGCATCTGACACTCTGACACACGGGGAGGGCATCTGACACAATCTGACACACGGGGAGGGCATCTGACACACTCTGACACACGGGGAGGGCATCTGACACAATCTGACACACGGGAGGGCATCTGACACACTCTGACACACGGGGAGGGCATCTGACACACTCTGACACAGGGGGAGGGCATCTGACACACTCTGACACACGGGGAGGGCATCTGACACACTCTGACACACGGGAGGGCATCTGACACACTCTGACACAGGGGGAGGGCATCTGACACAATCTGCCACCCGGGAGGGCATCTGACACACTCTGACACACGGGGAGGGCATCTGACACACTCTGACACACGGGAGGGCATCTGACACAATCTGACACACGGGAGGGCATCTGACACAATCTGACACACGGGAGGGCATCTGACACACTCTGACACACGGGGAGGGCATCTGACACACTCTGACACACGGGGAGGGCATCTGACACACTCTGACACACGGGGGAGGGCATCTGACACAGAGGAGGCTTTAAAGCTGCAGTGTGGAGCTTTCTGGAGGCGGCTCGTGTCCTGAGGTTAAAGCTCCACTTCGGAACATTCTCCCTGTGGCTCTGTGGAACATTCCAGCCACAGGAAGTCTCCATGGAGACCAGCAGATGCCGCCCTGCTACAGTGGGAGTCGGGTTTGTGGAGAGGCGAGCGTCACCTCTCCTGCCCTGCCCCCTCCCTCCCTTCTCTCTCTTCTCTCTCTTCTCCCTCCCTCTCTTCCCTCTCTTCTCCCTCCCTCTCTTCTTTCTCTCCTCTCTCTTCTCCCTCCCTCTCTTCTTTCTCTCCTCTCTCTTCTCCCTCCCTCTCTTCCCTCTCTTCTCCCTCCCTCTCTTCTTTCTCTTCTCCCTCCCTCTCTTCCCTCTCTTCTCCCTCCCTCTCTTCTTTCTCTTCTCTCTCTTCTCCCTCCCTCTCTTCTTTCTCTTCTCTCTCTTCTCCCTCCCTCTCTTCCCTCTCTTCTCCCTCCCTCTCTTCCCTCTCTTCTCCCTCCCTCTCTTCCCTCTCTTCTCCCTCCCTCTCTTCCCTCTCTTCTCCCTCCCTCTCTTCTTTCTCTTCTCTCTCGTCTCCCTCTCTCTCTTCTCCCTCCCTCTCTTCTCCCTCTCTCTCTTCTCCCTCTCTCTCTTCTCCCTCCCTCTCTTCTTTCTCTTCTCTCTCTTCTCCTGGTGCCTCCACATTCTTCACATTTCCTGGACTCAGACTCAGACTCAGGTGACGTCCCTCAGGTTTCTACAGCGGCTCACGCCTCACAGCAAGAAGGTTCCGGGTTCGATCCCCCTTTCTGTGTGCAGTCTGCATGTTCTTCCTGTGTCTGTGTGTCTGCGTCTGTCGCAAACTCCACACAGACACAGGCAGAACATGCAAACTCCACACAAACACAGGAAGAACATGCAAACTCCACACAGACACAGGAAGAACATGCAGACTCCACACAGACACAGGCAGAACATGCAAACTCCACACAGACACAGGAAGAACATGCAGACTCCACACAGACACAGGAAGAACATGCAAACTCCACACAGACACAGGAAGAACATGCAGACTCCACAGAGACACAGGCAGAACATGCAAACTCCACACAGACACAGGCAGAACATGCAAACTCCACACAGACACAGGGAGAACATGCAAACTCCACACAGACACAGGGAGAACATGCAAACTCCACACAGACACAGGAAGAACATGCAAACTCCACAGACACAGGCAGAACATGCAAACTCCACACAGACACAGGGAGAACATGCAAACTCCACACAGACACAGGAAGAACATGCAAACTCCACACAGACACAGGAAGAACATGCAAACTCCACAGACACAGGCAGAACATGCAAAGTCCACACAGACACAGGGAGAACATGCAAACTCCACACAGACACAGGAAGAACATGCAAACTCCACACAGACACAGGCAGAACATGCAAACTCCACACAGACACAGGAAGAACATGCAAACTCCACACAGACACAGGGAGAACATGCAGACTCCACACAGACACAGGAAGAACATGCAAACTCCACACAGACACAGGGAGAACATGCAGACTCCACACAGACACAGGAAGAACATGCAAACTCCACACCGACACAGGGAGAACATGCAGACTCCACACAGACACAGGGAGAACGTGCAAACTCCACACAGACACAGGGAGAACATGCAAACTCCACACAGAAAGGCCGGGACCTTGTTATTGTGTGAATCACTGTTTCATTAAACTGTTATAACAGATGTAAATGAGCTCATTTACATAATTCTAAAATATTTAAATAAACGTGAATAAAACGACTCACCAAAAATCAGCCCGAAGACGAAAAGCTTCATGAGGCCAACGAAGGAGCTCTGAAACACAAACGCCCAGATATGAACAACCTGCAAATGCCCCAGATATGAACAACCTGCAAATGCCCCAGATATGAACAACCTGCAAACGCCCAGATATGAACAACCTGCAAATGCCCCAGATATGAACAACCTGCAAATGCCCCAGATATGAACAACCTGCAAATGCCCCAGATATGAACAACCTGCAAACGCCCAGATATGAACAACCTGCGTAGAGTCGCCCATCAAACGAAACCTGCAAAAACTGTCAAACGTTTGTATTTGTTTTGTTTTGTGACAGTTTCATTTGTGTGAGTTATAAAACTGTGAATATCTGAAGAACCAGAATCACAAACTGAACTTTTCTGCAGCACAAACGACTGAGTTTTTGTAGGTTTGAGTTTGACGGGGAAACTTCACAGAGGTGATACGAACACGTGAAGCTCACAGCCTCAGGTCACACACACTTTTTTGCAGTGCGGAGCTGCACTTGTGTCGCCGCGGCGACCACACACTCTGGTCACCACGGCAACCGAGCGCTGTTATTCTTATTCTAATTCCCCTGAGAAAACACGACACGACGGACTCCGAGAGAGAGGAATGTACCAGAGGAGAGAGGAGAGGAGGGAGGAGAGGAGAGAGGAGAGAGGAGAGGAGAGAGGAGAGGAGACAGGAGAGGAGAGGAGGGGAGAGAGGAGAGAGGAGAGGAGAGGAGAGAGGAGAGGAGAGAGGAGAGAGGAGGAGAGGAGAGAGGAGAGATGAGAGAGGAGGGGAGAGAGGAGAGAGGAGGGAGGCGAGAGGAGAGGAGAGAGGAGGAGAGAGGAGAGGAGGAGAGGAGAGAGGAGGAGAGGAGAGAGGAGAGGAGAGGAGAGGAGAGAGGAGAGGAGAGGAGAGAGGAGAGGAGAGAGGAGAGAGGAGAGAGGAGAGAGGAGAGAGGAGAGGAGAGAGGAGAGAGGAGGGAGGAGAGAGGAGAGGAGAGAGGAGGAGAGAGGAGGAGAGGAGAGAGGAGGAGAGGAGAGAGGAGAGGAGAGAGGAGAGGAGAGAGGAGGAGAGGAGAGGAGAGAGGAGAGAGGAGAGGAGAGAGGAGAGAGGAGAGGAGAGAGGAGAGGAGAGAGGAGAGAGGAGGAGAGGAGAGGAGAGAGGAGGAGAGGAGAGGAGAGAGGGAGGAGAGGAGAGAGGAGGAGAGGAGAGAGGAGAGAGGAGAGGAGAGAGGAGGAGAGGAGGAGAGGAGAGGAGAAGAGAGAGGAGGGGAGAGAGGAGAGAGGAGGGAGGAGAGAGGAGAGAGGAGAGGAGAGAGGAGAGGAGAGAGGAGAGAGGAGAGAGGGGGAGAGGAGAGGAGAGAGGAGGAGAGGAGAGAGGAGAGAGGAGGGGAGAGAGGAGGGAGGAGAGAGGAGAGAGGAGAGAGGAGGAGAGGAGAGAGGAGGAGAGGAGAGGAGAGAGGAGAGGAGACAGGAGAGGAGAGAGGAGAGAGGAGAGGAGAGAGGAGAGGAGAGAGGAGATAGGAGAGAGGAGGAGAGGGGAGAGAGGAGAGAGGAGAGGAGAGAGGAGAGAGGAGAGGGGAGAGAGGAGAGAGGAGAGAGAAGAGAGGAGAGGAGAGAGGAGAGAGGAGAGAGGAAAAACAAATGCACTTCAGTTTCTGTGGAGATGGAGAGAGGGAAAGAGAAAGGTGAAAAGAGAGAGAGATGGAGAGAGAGTAAGAAAAACAATAGAGAGAGGGAAAAGGAGAAGGGTCAGAGGAGCGATGAAAGAGGCGGAGGGAGAGAGAGAGAGAGAGGGGGGAGGGGGAGGAGAGATGAAAGTGAAAGAGAAGAATGGAGAGAATGGAGAGAATAGCAGAGGATGACACAGAGTCTGACAGTGACTCTGACCCGAGGGCGACGACACAAAGAGACAAAAAAAACAGGATCCAAAAAGGTCCACAGACTCCAGCTGCTCCTCCTGCGGCGGGAGAGAAATGTCCCGCAGTGAAGCTTTAACTCTGCTCTGACGGGACTTTTCAGACTTTTTCAAAATTTGTCGAGATTCTGATTTTTGTCGGAATTTTAGATGAATTTCTGGACTTTTTTTTTGCCTCGTTTCAAGTCCTTGAATCTCATGCATTAAAGTAACACTGTGGAACCTTCTGCAGGAGCCGCCTGTACGAATCCACGGAAACAGAAACATAAAGCAAAGGAACAATCAGGAACATTCAGGAAGGAAGATAAAGAACATAAAACATTCTCACGTGGAGGAGGAATTTAAACATAAAACATCAGGAGGCCAAAGAAGAGTCGGGTTTATGGAGCCGCGAGCCGCGAGCAGAAGCAGCTTCAGTTTTTAGTTTTTTTGTTTTTCAGTTTTTTTGTTTTTCAGTTTTTTTGTTTTTCAGTTTTTCAGTTTTTAGTTTTTCAGTTTTTCAGTTTTTCAGTTTTTCAGTTTTTAGTTTTTCAGTTTTTCAGTTTTTTTGTTTTTCAGTTTTTAGTTTTTCAGTTTTTAGTTTTTCAGTTTTTTTGTTTTTCAGTTTTTAGTTTTTCAGTTTTTCAGTTTTTAGTTTTCAGTTTTTCCAGTTAAGTTTTTCAGTTTAGTTTCTCAGTTTTTCAGTTTTTAGTTTTTCAGTTTTTAGTTTTTCAGTTTTTAGTTTTTCGTTTTTCAGTTTTTAGTTTTTAAGTTTTTCAGTTTTTAGTTTTCAGTTTTTCCAGTTAAGTTTTTCAGTTTAGTTTCTCAGTTTTTAGTTTTTCAGTTTTTAGTTTTTCGTTTTTCAGTTTTTCAGTTTTTCAGTTTTTCAGTTTTTTAGTTTTTAGTTTTTCAGTTTTTCAGTTTTTCAGTTTTTTTGTTTTTAGTTTTTCAGTTTTTAGTTTTCAGTTTTTCCAGTTAAGTTTTTCAGTTTAGTTTCTCAGTTTTTCAGTTTTTAGTTTTTCAGTTTAGTTTTTCAGTTTTTCAATTTTTCAGTTTTTCAGTTTTTCAGTTTTTAGTTTTTCAGTTTTTAGTTTTTCGTTTTTCAGTTTTTAGTTTTTCAGTTTTTCAGTTTTTAGTTTTTCAGTTTTTCAGTTTTTAGTTTTCAGTTTTTCCAGTTAAGTTTTTCAGTTTAGTTTCTCAGTTTTTAGTTTTTCAGTTTTTAGTTTTTCGTTTTTCAGTTTTTCAGTTTTTCAGTTTTTTAGTTTTTAGTTTTTCAGTTTTTCAGTTTTTTTGTTTTTCAGTTTTTCAGTTTTTCAGTTTTTAGTTTTTCAGTTTTTCAGTTTTTAGTTTTTCAGTTTTTTAGTTTTTTAGTTTTTAGTTTTTCAGTTTTTCAGTTTTTTTGTTTTTCAGTTTTTCAGTTTTTAGTTTTTCAGTTTTTAGTTTTCAGTTTTTCCAGGAGAAAAGGACCAAAATTACAGTACTGTCCTACACTGGCTAAGAGTCAAACTGTCACTCAATCTTACCAAATCAGCAGTATTAAGTCTGAGAGGATCGAGAACCATCAAGAAACTGAACAATGACTTTGAAAATGTGGACATAGTCAAAAACTATCGAATCAAATAATTTATTTCAACTTTGTAAATAGTAAATATTTTAACCCCTGGACAGGGTTTTAGAGGTTTTTGGGTTTTTTTTGTTTTTTTTTTTTTGTTTTGTTTTTTTTGTTTTTACATTTATTTGTATATTATAGTTTTATCTATTGAGAGATATTGTTAATAAAGTATATTTTTAATTTAAGTTAAGTATTCAGTGCTTTACAGTTTTTCCAGTTAAGTTTTTCAGTTTAGTTTCTCAGTTTTTCAGTTTTTTGTTTTTCCGTTTTTAGTTTTTCAGTTTTCCGTTTTCCGTTTTTCAGTGAACAGAAGCAAAACTAAAAACATGATTTTGTTTGAGTTGAGTTTTTCTGTAAAACGTTTCTGTAGCTTTAAGTTGTAGATGTTTCATAGTTTATCTGGAATGTTCCACAGAGGAGCTTAAACTGACCGATCTCCATGGAAACAAACACCTCCAGGCCGAGTGACGGGTCAGATCTGTGGAGAGGCGGGTCAGATCTGTGAAGACCCAAGACCAGACCAAGACCAGACCAAGACCAGACCAAGACCCAAGACCCAAGACCCAAGACCCAAGACCCAAGACCAGACCAAGACCAGACCAAGACCAGACCAAGACCAGACCAAGACCCAAGACCCAAGACCCAAGACCAGACCAAGACCAGACCAAGACCAGAGACTCTCCTGAAGTTTAAACACAACACAAGCCCCAGCACGTCCTGGACCCAAGACCCAAGACCGGACTGAGACCTGGTTAAGACCAGATTCACTCCTGGTTCAGTCCTGGTTTAGTCCTGGTTTAGTCCTGGTTTAGTCCTGGTTTAGTTCTGGTTTAGTCCCTGACGTCAAATGAAATCTCATAATTTTGACCTAATTCTTTTTGGCAACAAGTCAAGAAAAACTCTGCGTCACAAATGAAACCGGGGAGGGCATCTGACACACGGGGAGGGCATCTGACACACGGGGAGGGCATCTGACACACGGGGAGGGCATCTGACACAGGGGAGGGCATCTGACACACGGGAGGGCATCTGACACAGGGGGAGGGCATCTGACACACGGGGAGGGCATCTGACACACGGGGAGGGCATCTGACACAGGGGGAGGGCATCTGACACAGGGGAGGGCATCTGACACACGGGAGGGCATCTGACACAGGGGGAGGGCATCTGACACACGGGGAGGGCATCTGACACAGGGGGAGGGCATCTGACACAGGGGGAGGGACGTGTTTGTGGTTCTTGTGTAATGTCTAACCTCACATTCTTTAGTTTATCTCATATTAACCCGAGATCCCAAAGACCTGATGCAGTCCTGTTTTAGACCTGGTTTAGTCCTGTTTTAGACCTGCTTTAGTCCTGGTTTAGTCCTGCTTTAGTCCTGGTTTAGTCCTGCTTTAGTCCTGGTTTAGTCCTGTTTTAGTCCTGGTTTAGTCCTGGTTTAGACGCGGTTTAGACCCGGTTTAGACCTAGTTTAGTCCTGGTTTAGTCCTGGTTTAGTCCCGGTTTAGTCTTGGTTTAGTCCTGGTTTAGTCCTGGTTTAGTCCTGGTTTAGACCCGGTTTAGACCTAGTTTAGTCCTGGTTTAGTCCTGGTTTAGTCCTGGTTTAGTCCCGGTTTAGTCTTGGTTTAGTCCTGGTTTAGTCCTGGTTTAGTCCTGCTTTAGTCCTGGTTTAGTCCTGCTTTAGTCCTGGTTTAGTCCTGTTTTAGTCCTGGTTTAGTCCTGGTTTAGACGCGGTTTAGACCCGGTTTAGACCTAGTTTAGTCCTGGTTTAGTCCTGGTTTAGTCCCGGTTTAGTCTTGGTTTAGTCCTGGTTTAGTCCTGGTTTAGTCCTGGTTTAGACCCGGTTTAGACCTAGTTTAGTCCTGGTTTAGTCCTGGTTTAGTCCCGGTTTAGTCTTGGTTTAGTCCTGGTTTAGTCCTGGTTTAGTCCTGGTTTAGTCCTGGTTTAGACCCGGTTTAGACCCGGTTAGACCTAGTTTAGTCCTGGTTTAGTCCTGGTTTAGACCTGGTTTAGTCCTGTTTTAGACCTGGTTTAGGCCTGGTTTAGTCCTGGTTTAGTCCTGGTTTAGACGCGGTTTAGACCCGGTTTAGACCTAGTTTAGTCCTGGTTTAGTCCTGGTTTAGTCCTGGTTTAGTCCTGGTTTAGTCCTGGTTTAGTCCTGGTTTAGACCTGGTTTAGTCCTGGTTTAGACCTGGTTTAGTCCTGGTTTAGTCCTGGTTTAGTCCTGGTTTAGACCTGGTTTAGTCCTGGTTTAGACCTGGTTTAGTCCTGGTTTAGACCTGGTTTAGTCCAGTTTGTATCTTCAGTCCTTTGAATCTGAAGGTTTCCTGATAAAACTGCAGACGACACAGCGGCTTTAATCTGAGCTCCTCCAGACTAAACACCAGAGTCTGAGTTCAGCAGAGCTCAAACTGTTCCTCAAACTGTTCCTCAAACTGTTCCTCAAACTGTTCCTCAAACTGTTCCTCAAACTGTTCCCCAAACTGTTCCCCAAACTGTTCCCCAAACTGTTCCTCAAACTGTTTCTCAAACTGTTCCCCAAACTGTTCCACAAACTGTTCCTCAAACTGTTCCACAAACTGTTCCTCAGACTGTTCCTCAGACTGTTCCCCAAACTGTTCCTCAAACTGTTCCTCAAACTGTTCCTCAAACTGTTCCTCAAACTGTTCCTTAAACTGTTCCTTAAACTGTTCCTCAAACTGTTCCTCAAACTGTTCCTCAAACTGTTCCCCAAACTGTTCCCCAAACTGTTCCTCAAACTGTTCCTCAAACTGTTCCTCAAACTGTTCCCCAGACTGTTCCTCAGACTGTTCCTCAAACTGTTCCTCAAACTGTTCCCCAAACTGTTCCCCAAACTGTTCCCCAAACTGTTCCTCAAACTGTTCCTCAAACTGTTCCTCAAACTGTTCCTCAAACTGTTCCTCAGACTGTTCCTCAGACTGTTCCTCAAACTGTTCCTCAAACTGTTCCTCAAACTGTTCCTCAAACTGTTCCTCAAACTGTTCCTTAAACTGTTCCTTAAACTGTTCCTCAAACTGTTCCTCAAACTGTTCCTCAAACTGTTCCTCAAACTGTTCCCCAAACTGTTCCTCAAACTGTTCCTCAAACTGTTCCTCAAACTGTTCCCCAGACTGTTCCTCAGACTGTTCCTCAGACTGTTCCTCAAACTGTTCCTCAAACTGTTCCTCAAACTGTTCCTCAAACTGTTCCTCAAACTGTTCCTCAAACTGTTCCCCAGACTGTTCCTCAGACTGTTCCTCAGACTGTTCCTCAAACTGTTCCTCAAATTGTTCCTCAAACTGTTCCTCAAACTGTTCCTCAGACTGTTCCTCAAACTGTTCCTCAAACTGTTCCTCAAACTGTTCCCCAAACTGTTCCCCAAACTGTTCCCCAAACTGTTCCTCAAACTGTTCCTCAAACTGTTCCTCAAACTGTTCCCCAGACTGTTCCTCAGACTGTTCCTCAGACTGTTCCTCAAACTGTTCCCCAGACTGTTCCTCAGACTGTTCCTCAAACTGTTCCTCAAACTGTTCCACAAACTGTTCCTCAAACTGTTCCCCAGACTGTTCCTCAGACTGTTCCTCAAACTGTTCCTCAAACTGTTCCACAAACTGTTCCTCAAACTGTTCCCCAAACTGTTCCTCAAACTGTTCCCCAAACTGTTCCCCAAACTGTTCCTCAAACTGTTCCCCAAACTGTTCCCCAGACTGTTCCTCAGACTGTTCCTCAGACTGTTCCTCAAACTGTTCCCCAAACTGTTCTCCAAACTGTTCCTCAGACTGTTCCCCAAACTGTTCCCCAAACTGTTCCCCAAACTGTTCCTCAAACTGTTCCTCAAACTGTTCCCCAAACTGTTCCACAAACTGTTCCTCAAACTGTTCCACAAACTGTTCCTCAGACTGTTCCTCAGACTGTTCCCCAAACTGTTCCTCAAACTGTTCCTCAAACTGTTCCTCAAACTGTTCCTCAAACTGTTCCTCAAACTGTTCCTCAAACTGTTCCTCAAACTGTTCCTCAAACTGTTCCTCAAACTGTTCCCCAAACTGTTCCTCAAACTGTTCCTCAAACTGTTCCTCAAACTGTTCCTCAAACTGTTCCCCAGACTGTTCCCCAGACTGTTCCTCAAACTGTTCCTCAAACTGTTCCCCAAACTGTTCCCCAAACTGTTCCCCAAACTGTTCCTCAAACTGTTCCTCAAACTGTTCCTCAAACTGTTCCTCAAACTGTTCCTCAGACTGTTCCTCAGACTGTTCCTCAAACTGTTCCTCAAACTGTTCCCCAAACTGTTCCCCAAACTGTTCCCCAAACTGTTCCTCAAACTGTTCCTCAGACTGTTCCTCAAACTGTTCCTCAAACTGTTCCTCAAACTGTTCCTCAAACTGTTCCACAAACTGTTCCACAAACTGTTCCTCAAACTGTTTCTCAAACTGTTCCTCAAACTGTTCCTCAAACTGTTCCCCAAACTGTTCCTCAAACTGTTCCTCAAACTGTTTCTCAAACTGTTCCTCAAACTGTTCCTCAAACTGTTCCTCAAACTGTTCCTCAAACTGTTCCTTAAACTGTTCCCCAAACTGTTCCCCAAACTGTTCCACAAACTGTTCCTCAGACTGTTCCTCAGACTGTTCCCCAAACTGTTCCTCAAACTGTTCCTCAAACTGTTCCTCAAACTGTTCCTCAAACTGTTCCTCAGACTGTTCCTCAAACTGTTCCTCAAACTGTTCCCCAGACTGTTCCTCAGACTGTTCCTCAGACTGTTCCTCAAACTGTTCCTCAAACTGTTCCTCAAATTGTTCCTCAAACTGTTCCTCAGACTGTTCCTCAAACTGTTCCTCAAACTGTTCCTCAAACTGTTCCCCAAACTGTTCCTCAAACTGTTCCTCAAACTGTTCCTCAAACTGTTCCTCAAACTGTTCCCCAAACTGTTCTCCAAACTGTTCCTCAAACTGTTCCCCAAACTGTTCCACAAACTGTTCCTCAAACTGTTCCTTAAACTGTTACGAAGTCGTTTTAGATGAATATTACGGTGGATGTCAGGAAACAAACGCAGCCTCGGTTCGAGAAAACAGCTTCAAGAACCGAAACGACGCAAATTCACAAACTCAGACTCAAGTTTAAACGAGGAAGAAACAAAGACAAAATAGACAGAATCCATGACATCGATTCTCCATAACGATAATTATTTCCCGCTGTCGTTTATCGTCAGTCGTGGTGACTCAGCGCTTTTTGTTTTCCGGCGGGGTCAGAGGTCACACGGGGTCAGAGGTCACACGGGGTCAGAGGTCACACGGGGTCAGAGGTCACACGGGGCGGGGTCAGGAACAAACACGTTTAAAAAACACTGGGGCAAATTCTGCTTCAGAGGAAATGTGCTTCCTGTCGTTATGGAAACAACCCTGATTCAAACTTTAATCATGTTTTGGGCGAAGTCTGAGCACGAGATTATTTACCTCTGTGGGGCATTAAAGGGTATTTGACTTCTGCGGTATTAACTGTAAAACATCACATGTTTTGTGTCATGTTTTTGAGGATTTATGGAGGATTGTCGTGTGGGAGCCTGGGGGCGGAGCTTCGTACAGGCTCATACTGTGGGGGCGGAGCTTCGTACAGGCTCCTACTGTGGGGGCGGAGCTTCGTACAGGCTCCTACTGTGGGGGTGGAGCTTCGTACAGGCTCATACTGTGGGAGCGGAGCTTTGTACAGGCTCATGCTGTGGGGGCGGAGCTTCGTACAGGCTCATACTGTGGGGGCGGAGCCTCGTACTGTGGGAGTGTGGGGGCGGAGCCTCGAGGGTTTGAATAGGGCCTGGCACAGATCTCTAGATGACTCAAACATGAGGAGTTTGTGATGAGGAACATTAGAACATCAGAGGAAGAGACAAAAGTGCAGGACCTCACAGGACCTCACAGGGCCTCACAGGGCCTCACAGGGCCTCACAGGGCCTCACAGAGCCTCACAGGACCTCACAGGGCTTCACAGGGCCTCACAGGGCCTCACAGGACTTCACAGGGCCTCACAGGGCCTCACAGGGCCTCACAGGACCTCACAGGACCTCACAGGACCTCACAGGACCTCACAGGACCTCACAGAGCCTCACAGGACCTCACAGGACCTCGGGGCGTCAGGACCTCACAGAGCCTCAGGACCTCACAGAGCCTCAGGACCTCACAGGACCTCACAGAGCCTCAGGACCTCACAGGACCTCACAGGACCTCACAGAGCCTCAGGGCCTCGGGGGCCACACTGAGGGGCCCCAGGGGGAGCAGGGCTGAGCCGATTAAAGCTGCACTAAGCTGCAAAGCACCATGGGAATTCCTCCTGCATCTGCACACGACCAAATCAACAGGAAACACCCAGTGTGTCAGATGCCCTCCCACGAGCCTCATACCTTCACCTGCCCCTCTCACCTCCCCTCTCACCTGCCCCTCTCACCTGCCCCTCTCACCTGCCCCTCTCACCTGCCCCTCACCTGCCCCTCTCACCTGCCCCCCTCACCTGCCCCTCTCACCTGCCCCTCACCTGCCCCTCTCACCTGCCCCTCACCTGCCCCCCTCACCTGCCCCTCTCACCTGCCCCTCTCACCTGCCCCCCTCACCTGCCCCTCTCACCTGCCCCTGTCACCTGCCCCTCTCACCTGCCCCTCTCACCTGCCCCCAGCTCCTGTCACGACAACGAGCTGCACTTTAATCTGTGAGGAATCTGAACCAGAACCTCCTGGAGACTCACTGCCCAACCGGCCACACACAGTCCAGACCAGGTCCAGACCAGGTCCAGGTCCAGACCAGGTCCAGACCAGGTCCAGGTCCAGACCAGGTCCAGGTCCAGGTCCAGGTCCAGACCAGGTCCAGGACTGAAGACTGCAGCTTTAACAGGAATTCTAATTCACTTCTGTAAAACTCTTACTAACCTAAACCAGGACTGAACCAGGACTGAACCACTCCACACTGTGGCTTTACTGTCGCGGCCAAACAGATTCTGATAAAACACAAAATCCACGAAACACGAAACAGCCGCGCGTCTGATCCACGAGCCAAAGTCCCCGCGCGGCACAGACGAGGCGCGAGAGCAGGAAACACGAGCGGAGCGGCGCAAGTGCACAAGGAATAAACCCCCGCTGCAGGCGACAAACTCTGCAAAAGTCTAAACTCAAACTGAAGTGTGTCCTGCGCCTTTGCACAGCCCCGGCCCCGGTCCCGCACAGCCCCGCACAGCCCCGCAGAGCCCCGCAGAGCCCCGCAGAGCCCCGCAGAGCCCCGCAGAGCCCCGCAGAGCCCCGCAGAGCCCCGCAGAGCCCCGCACCACTCACCTGCTCCGGAGACTTCACTTGTGTCACACTCGGTCCCGGCGCGTCCCTGGATCTCTCCCCGGGTTGTGGATCTGTCCCGGTGCTGTGGATCTGTCCCGGGGCTGTGGATCTGTCCCGGGGCTGTGGATCTGTCCCGGGTTGTGGATCTGTCCCGGGTTGTGGATCTGTCCCGGGGCTGTGGCTCTGTCCCGGGGCTGTGGATCTGTCCCGGTGCTGTGGATCTGTCCCGGGGCTGTGGATCTGTCCCGGCGTGTCCCTGTGTCTCTCCCCGGGCTGTGGCGCTCTGTGTGCGGCCTGATGGAGCGTGTGTCCCGGTGTGTGCGGCTCTGCCCCGGGCCTGGCGCTTTGCCCCCTGGGAGCAGCAGGTGGGGAGGGGAGGGGCCCCTCCGTGGACCCTCCCAGGGCCTCGTGGATCTGACACGGCGGAGCTGCGCGTGAGCCGTGCACGCGCTCCACAGGTCACGGAGGTAACGCGGTTCACGGTGTTTGCACAAGTTCACGAACAGGAAGCGGAGATTTGCAGAGGGGCCCGGGGGCCGCCAGGGGCCGCCAGACAGCCCCACGAGGGCCCACGGCGGCCTGACGAGGGGCCAGGGAAAGTTATGTCAGATGCCCTTCCATCCCGATCCCTACTACTGGGGCCGGTGGTGGACTAAACCAGGACTGAACCAGGACTGAACCAGGACTGAACCAGGACTAAACCAGGACTAAACCAGGACTAAACCAGGACTAAACCAGGACTAAACCAGGACTACACCAGGACTACACCAGGACTACACCAGGACTAAACCAGGACTGAACCAGGACTAAACCAGGACTACACCAGGACTAAACCAGGACTACACCAGGACTGAACCAGGACTGAACCAGGACTAAACCAGGACTAAACCAGGACTGAACCAGGACTAAACCAGGACTAAACCAGGACTAAACCAGGACTGAACCAGGACTGAACCAGGACTACACCAGGACTACACCAGGACTAAACCAGGACTAAACCAGGACTGAACCAGGACTAAACCAGGACTACACCAGGACAGAACCAGGACAGAACCAGGACTGAACCAGGACTGAACCAGGACTGAACCAGGACTACACCAGGACTAAACCAGGACTAAACCAGGACTGAACCAGGACTGAACCAGGACTGAACCAGGACTACACCAGGACTAAACCAGGACTAAACCAGGACTGAACCAGGACTACACCAGGACTGAACCAGGACTGAACCAGGACTGAACCAGGACTACACCAGGACTAAACCAGGACTAAACCAGGACTGAACCAGGACTACACCAGGACTGAACCAGGACTGAACCAGGACTACACCAGGACTGAACCAGGACTAAACCAGGACTACACCAGGACTAAACCAGGACAGAACCAGGACTAAACCAGGACTGAACCAGGACTAAACCAGGACTAAACCAGGACTGAACCAGGACTGAACCAGGACTGAACCAGGACTAAACCAGGACTAAACCAGGACTACACCAGGACTGAACCAGGACTACACCAGGACTACACCAGGACTGAACCAGGACTAAACCAGGACTAAACCAGGACTGAACCAGGACTAAACCAGGACTGAACCAGGACTGAACCAGGACTGAACCAGGACTACACCAGGACTAAACCAGGACTAAACCAGGACTGAACCAGGACTGAACCAGGACTACACCAGGACTGAACCAGGACTGAATCAGGACTACACCAGGACTACACCAGGACTAAACCAGGACAGAACCAGGACTAAACCAGGACTAAACCAGGACTGAACCAGGACTAAACCAGGACTGAACCAGGACTAAACCAGGACTAAACCAGGACTGAACCAGGACTGAACCAGGACTACACCAGGACTAAACCAGGACTAAACCAGGACTGAACCAGGACTGAACCAGGACTACACCAGGACTGAACCAGGACTGAACCAGGACTACACCAGGACTACACCAGGACTACACCAGGACTACACCAGGACTAAACCAGGACTAAACCAGGACAGAACCAGGACTAAACCAGGACTAAACCAGGACTGAACCAGGACTACACCAGGACTGAACCAGGACTGAACCAGGACTGAACCAGGACTGATCCAGGTCCGTGTGAGCTCCTGTCGGATGAAGTCGGTGTTTTGGTGCAGGTGTTAAAGTAAAACTATAATTGAGTTAAAGTCTGTTTTTGAGCCGCACACCTGGGTCTGCGGAGTCTAACCCACAGTTACTCCAGATTCCAGCGGGTTTTTGTTTTTTAACTTTATTTATTAACATTTTCTGCACTGAGCAAATGTTCTTCAACAAAAAAAAAAGACAAAAAATGACATGGACGAACTTACTGGTGCCAAAAAATCATTAAACTCCACTGAAGCGTCACATACAATAAAAATGAATCAATACTTTGAAACTTGCATAAATAAAAACATATGTAAATAAAGTAGTTCAATAATAATAGACTTAATAGTAAAATAGACAAAAAAAGAGGGAAAATAAATAAATAAATAAAATAGTTGTCTTTTATTTATTTTATTTTATTTTTGTACTTTTTTATTATTCATTGTTATTCTTGCTCTTCTTTGATTTTACTGTAAAGCCGAACATTCAGAATAATTAAACAGACTACGTTGTGTAAACCTACGAACTTAATTATGTCAAGTTGCTGTGACATGTTCTTCTTTTTGACTCATTTTAAGAAATATTGTTTGATTAAAGTGAAATATTGTGGGTTTAACTGAGCATAACTTAAATACGGATGTGGCACAACTTAGTAGAATTAAGTAAATAAAAGTCCTTTTATTTCTATACCTGCATCCCGAATTTCGAACTTCCGATCATCGCGCAATGTAAACCGGGAAGGGCCTCCGAAAAAGTGAGCATCAAACCGCCATGTTTGATTTCCCAGTGGAAGCGTCGACTGTAAAAGTGTCGCTGTTTTCAGGTCTTTTGAACCATATCGCTGTCGTTTTCTGGTTTCGATATTTTAACCTTCGAAGACCAACGACATCATACACGACTCAGAGGAATATGTTTTCTATAACCGCAGAACTTTAACGGTAAAAGACAGAAACTTCCTTTTCCCCTCTGAAAGTGCAGACATAGAGGTTTCCGTACATTTCTGCGGCTTTATCCTACGTCACACTCACGCTGTGTGATGACGGGAGCAAAACGAGTGTCCAATAGGAACTTTGTTTTCCCCAAACTCATGCGCTCCGTCCATTTTGATCGAGCCAAACTTTGCCAAAGAGTGAAGTGAGTCAAGATGGTCGACACAGCACTTCTGCATGTGGCTCTGGCCCTGGACCTGACAGGAGCTGTTTCCAGGACTGGACCAGGAAAGTCATGGAGCCACTGCACTTTTTGTTTTTAGGGCAATAAGGAGATTTTTAATTTACTTACAGACTTGAGATTTTGCATTTTTGTAGCTCAGGCCCTAAATTAAGCATTTTTATGTCCAAAAAGTTGTTTCTACATGTTTGCTGTGTGTTTTGTATAAAAGAGTTTTTGTTTTTCATCTCTATTTCTGGTCCTGTAGCTTTTATCACAGCCTCATGACACAACTACAGCAGCAGATTGTGAAATAACAGGTTGGACTGAACAAAGTTTCTACAAAAATGTCCCCATTATGTTGGAGAAACTGTGGCATGCACTGCAAAAAAGGATTTTCTAAAATTGTTAAACTGACTTGAATGAAGCAGATTCATCTTAAAAGATCAATTTTAAGTTTTTTGTTACTTAATAAGATGAGTTTTTTTTACTTGTTTCAAGATATTCCATCCTGATTTATCTTATAAATAATAAAATAATAATACATTTCATTTATATATCGCTTTTCAAGACACTCAAAGACGCTTCACAGTTCATAAAAGAATAAAATATCACAAAATATACAACAAAATCAACAGTTTTGAGTTCTTTTTTGAAGGTGGGGAGGTCAGAGCAGTCACAGAGGGGTTTGGGCAGTGAGTTCCAGAGGGTGGGGGCAGCGATGGAGAAGGTTCTGTCCCCCCAGGTTCGGAGCTCGGTCCTACAGGGCAGGGACAGGAGGTTGGAGCTGGAGGAGCGGAGGGAGCGAGATGGAGTGTGGAGGTGGAGCAGGTCTGTGAGGTAAGGAGGGGCCAGGTTGTGGAGTGGATGCGCTGAGGGACGGGGAGCCAGTGGAGCTTGTGGAGGACAGGGGTGATGTGTTCACGTGAGCGGGTGTGGGTGAGGAGCCGGGCGGCGGAGTTCTGAATGTACTGTAGTCTGTTGAGGGTTTTGGATGGTGTAGCGTAGAGGATGCTATTGCAGTGGTCGATTCTGGATGTGATGAATGCGTGGAGAGTTTCAGCGGCAGAGAAGGTGAGTGATGGGCGGAGACGGGCTATGTTCTTGAGGTGAAAGAATGCAGTCCGGGTTATGTGCTTGACGTGGGGTACAAATGAAAGACTGGGGCCGAGGAGCACACAGAGGTTGCGGATGAGTGGGGATGGAGAGAGTCTGGTGTTGTCAAAGTGCAGGGTGAAGAGTTGTGAGGCTGTGTGGACCGATGATGATGAAGTCTGTTTTGTCGCTGTTTAGTTTGAGGAAGTTGTGATTCATCCAGTTTTTGATGTCTGTTAGGCAGTGGGTGGGAGTGGAGTGGATGCTGGGGTTGATGGATGTTGTGGAGATGTAAAGTTGGATGTCGTCAGTGAAAGCGGAGACCGTGACGACGAATGATGTTGCCGAGGGGGATGGATGTAGAGAATGAAGAGGAGAGGACCAAGCAGCGAACCTCGGGGGACTCCCTGCTGCAGCGGGGCTATGGAGGAGGAGCAATGGTTGATGTGGATGAACTGTCGCCGGTTTGTGAGGTAGGACTGGAGCCGGAAGAGACCAGAGCCGGTGATGTTGAGTGAGTTTTTTGAGGCGGGACAGGAGGATGGAGTGGCTGATTGTGCTGAAGGCTGCAGTGAGGTCCAAGAGGATGAGGATGGAGAGGAGGAGGTCATTTGTGACTTTGAGCAGAGCTGTTTCGGTGCTGTGTTTGGGACGGAAGCCGGACTGGAAGGGTTCATAGAGACTGTTGGAGGTGAGGTGGGTTTGGAGTTGGACGGCGACGACACGTTCCAGGATTTTAGACAGAAAGGGGAGGTTGGATATGGGACAGAAATTTGCACAGTTATCAGGGTCAAGGTTGGGTTTTTTGAGGATGGGGGTGATAGCAGCCAACTATCTCGATATTACAACTTATTCTCAGCACTTTTTATATTAAATCAAGCCAGGTTAAGCCTCTTTAACTTCCTTTAACCGTCGACTCCTGTGTGGCCGATCACTCGTCCCGTCCGTCTTATCCTCAGTAATTACATTTAAGTCCAATATTTCTCATCAGCGTCTTGTTTGTTTTAATGACATGTTCCTTGGTCACAAAGAGTTTTCTCGTATTGTTCTAGAACAGGTTCGGTAGATTTACATTTTTCCTGTTAAAAAGTGGAACTGGTTTTGCGTGTTTTTGCGTCAGTATTTTCAGTTATTGTCCAAAAGGGCGAGTGTGCGAATGTTCGTTCTGTCGGTCTTGTCTTGTCCTGTGAAGGCGCCGTAACACGTATAAAAACTTTCCTCAGCCTCAGGTCGTTTCTCTTCATTGGTTTTGTGGAGTTTGTCGCCGTCAGCTGAGCAGAAATGACGTCCTGTAATTACCACAGAAATAATAATGAATAATTTTAGAAATAAACTCACACAAATGAAACTGTCACAGCACAAAACAGCACAAACCAAATACAAACGCAGGTCCCAGGACACTCTATTATTATTATTATTTTATGTATTTATTTATTTTTACTATTTGTGCTCCTCGTCCAACTTCTGTCCCACACAGACGCTCTGAAGTCCGTGTGGGCAGGACTAAGTTTTTCCAAATCAGGCGGATGACAAACTGATCCGTAAAGCGTCACGTGATCGTCTGTGAACTGGAGACATTTGTACCTCCGTGAAGTCGCCCATCAAACTCAAACCTACACAAAAACTATGGAAATCGTTTGTGCTTCAAAAAGTTTCGTTTGTGTGATTTTGGTTCTTCAGATATTTGCAGGTTTTTTTTCGGCCGATGACGTCTGACCTGCTCCAGCAGCTCACGCTCTGATTGGTCAGAACGCCGTTTCTGACGTCACATGTTGGGCTGTGGAAGTAAAACTTCGAAGGATACCCGGATGTTCACGGCCCGACCACCATGGAAACCAGGCCGGTTTTAAGGCCGCACGAAGTAAAATGAAATGGGGGCGTATGCAGTCTTATGAATGGGACACAGCTACAGAGGAGACGACGCTGACGCAGTGAGTATTTACAAGAGAGTTCTTGTGCTTAATATATAAAGTAGAACAGTGGTTTAGCCTGTGTCCTACATACACAAAACACAAAATTAAATCTGAACAACTGGAGGTCCGGTTATGGTTATACCACTCTGCAGTTGTAATTGAGTTCAAAATACACATTCTTTGCTGCAAATTATTGATATCCAGTCTATGACTCAAAGGTATAATGCCTCCCAAAGTAACTAAAGTCAACCAAGAAGCTAACGATAAGGGAAAACAACCAAAGCTGACGGACTCCCTACTTCGGAGTGGGGAACGAGGTGCAGAAATGCTAATGCTAGCCCCCTTTCCGCTGTAATGGACAAGGAAACTGTCGGAGAAAGATCCCAAAACAGCAAAGTGGATGAAATATTGTCTATCGTCACCGCCATAAAATATGACTTGGATAATATTCGTCAGGAGGTAAAGGATTGTGTTGTACGGGTGACACAGCCTGAAGCATCTCGGACAAGGAGGATGAGGTGAAAATCCTACAAGCTAAAGTTAGCACTCTGGAAGAGAAAGTGTTGGACTTGGAAACAAGATCAAGACAAAATAATGTGCGGCTAATCAACTTGGCTGAGGGGGCAGAGGGTCGCGATGAGTGCAAGTTTCTGGAATCGTGGCTCCCTGAAGTATTGGGCATCACTTTCCCGAACCGGGTGCTTATTGAGAGAGCGCATCGAATTGGCCCACGGAGAGAAAACAACGCGTCTCTCCGCACACTAATAATGAAAATTTTGAACTATCGGGACAAAGAGGCTAATCATAAACGCCGCAAAGACTAAAGGAGATATCCGCTACGAGGGGCAATGGATCCGAATCTACCCGGACTTAGCAGCTGGGATACAACAGCTCCGAAAAAGACACGACCCGGAACGGGAAGATCTGCGGCAGCTGGGATTGAAAAACGGCGTGACGCACCAAGGAAAACTACTGGTAACTTACGAGTCGAAAACTTTCTCCTTCACTTCCCCATCGGAGGCACGGGAATTTGTTAACAAGACTGGAAAAACGGGAGAAGATTGCAATTAAAATCTGAACTGATCTTGCGATCTTGTAAAGTGAGAATTCCAAATAGATAAGGGAATATGACAAATCAGCAATAATGTTTACAAGATTTGTTTTGCTATATTTTGTATGGAAATTTTGGACAAAGAAACTTTTTACTATTATTAATATTATTACTTTTATTTATTTATTAAATAATTGTTATTACTTTATCATTATTATTATTTTCTTTATTAGTTACTTATTTATTATTATTATTGTTGTTGTTATTATTATTATTTTATTTTAATTATTTATTTATTTTATTTATCTTTTATTTTTTTCTCTTCAGCTGACTAGCAGCAAGGCTTATCGAGTTTTGATAAAGCGCAGATAGCAGTGGTTATGATGGAGGAATGGTGTGGTTAGGCTGCTCCTCACAGCGTGTGGATCAGCCAAAAGCTTTAACAGGATATGTAAGGAGGAGGGAGGGCGTTCTACAGAAGGGGGGAAAGAAGAAGAGGGGTTCACTTTGTTTTGTTTTTAGGTTGGGCCAAGTTAAGCTTCGAAAGATAAAGATTTCTTTATATTTACATCATTATAATTAACATGGTCTATAATACTTGAAATATTAAAATGAATAAGACAAAAAATATTAAATTAGTTAGATGGAACTGGACTTCAACGTTTTAAAAAAGTGAAACAAGTAATGACAAAGTTAAAGGACATGGAATCAAAGATAATATTTCTGCAGGAGTCGCATCTCTTGGAGGAGGATGAAAAAAGAATTAAGAGAAGATGGCGGGTAGTGTTTATACAGAAGCATTTTCATCTAGATCAAGAGGAGTAATGACGTTAATTCATGAGTCAGTCCCATTTTGTGTAAATAACATAGTTAACGATAAGGGAGGCAGATTTTTAATCGTACAAGGGTCTTTGTTATCTGAAAACCTAAACTTGGTAAATGTATATGGCCCAAATTTAGATGATTCAAGGTTCTATGAGGATTTATTTCTTTTGCTTGCAACACTGCCGGGTAGATATGTCATCGCAGGGGACTTTAACTGTGTTCTAAATCCAGATTGGGATAGATCCACAGGTGTGGACCAAACACACCAAAATTGCAGATTAACTATAAAAAGATTTATAAAAGATTTTAATTTATTAGATATCTGGAGAGAATTACATCCACAATCCAAGGCCTTCTCATGTTATTGAGCAACATTCAAATCATACTCAAGAATAGACTACTTCCTAATTTCCACAGAGTTACTGCCCAAAGTCACAGACTGTCAATATGATAATGTTGTGATTTCCGACCATGCACCAGGCTGTTTAATATACTCTGATAAAGCAATTAGTACAGACCCACCCAGGGGGCATTTTCAACATAAGTGGCTGCAGGACGAGGAATTCACTAATCATATAGGGAAACAAATAGATGATTTTTTTCAACTTAACACAAATCAAACATCAGCTCGCATAAAGTGGGAAGCCTTCAAAGCATTTCTTAGAGGACACATTATTAGTTTTATAAGCTTCAAAAGTAAAAACGCAAGACAGGATAGAATACTTCTGGGGAAAAAAATGAATGAAAAACAAGAAAAAGTTTACAAAAGTAGTGACCCTGAGGCAGAAAAAGAGCTTCTGCTCTTAAGAGCAGAATATGAAAAACAATCAAGCTTTAAAGCGGCAGCCAGTCTTTTGTATGGTATTTTTGGGCTGCACAATTGCGCTCATTGTCATTTTATTTTTCTAGAAAAACAAATCCCCACTAGGTTGAAATGGAATCGCAAAACCTAAAATTACCTCTTCCGTCATTCTTGTACTCGGATACACCCAAAGAACTACTCAAACAAGTAAAAAACCCAATGTTAAAACACACAATAAAAGTCTGGAATGACGTCAGAAAGTTTCTACAAGAACTTAAAATTATATCACAGTTCAGCCCAGTTTGGGGTAAGAAGCTCTTCACACCTGGAAGGGGAGATGCTACATTTAAAATATGGACATCAAGGGGAATAAAAACAATCGGTGACCTTTATCCCCCTCGATCGGATGTTTTTACGTCATTTGAGGAAATGCAGTCAAGGTTTAACGTGAACAAAAAACACAACTTCAAATATTTGCAGATAAGAAGTTTTGTGATTGGCAAACAAGGTAATTTAAATAAAATCCCCCAGACTCAATTGGAAAAAATGCTAATAAAAAACGCTCGTAGGAAGGGTATTATTTCAGAATTCTATAATTTAGTGCTTAGTAATTCATCAGAGAATTCACTTAAAAGATTGACCCAATGGAATGAAAATTTAACTGAAACTATTACTGAACAAGATTGGGAAAGAGCATGCAGTAAGATTCATACAATGACAATCAATAGTCGTCTTAGGATCCTGCAATTTAAATGGTTGATGCGCATATTAACACCTGTGAAACTAAATAAATACAATGGGAACATACCAGATATATGTATTAAATGTGGCTCCAAAGGCTCATTGATTCACTGTATGTGGGAATGTAATCAAATGAATCCGTTTTGGGTAGAAATAAAGAATCTAATTGAAAAAATTATATCAAAACGGATAGAACTCAATCCCGGGTTGTTTATTATGGCATTATACCCGAAAAAACACACACTCAGTAAAGAACAGTGCACATTTATTGACTATTGTTCACTGATAGCAAAAAGATGCATCGCCTTAAACTGGAAAAATACTAATGGACCTAATACCACCCAGTGGTTAAAACATGCTGTCCATCTTACCCTTGGAAAGAATAACTTATATTCGTAAGTCCAAACAACAAATATTTGAAAAGATTTGGGGTCCTTTTATTGACTTTGCCAAGAACTTCACTCGAACAGAAGATACAAATGTTTGAATCCCCTGCTGCTACGGAGTTGAGTTCAAATTAAAGAATAAACTGTATAAAGAGAAGCTATGTTTTAAGGCCCTTGTTTAAATGCTATTATTTATTTTTTATCTTTTCTTATTGTTTGGTTTTGTGATGTTCTCGTTGTTATATGTAAGAAAAAACGGAACAAAGTCATTTGTATTGATTATATTAAAATGGGTATTGTATTGTTCTGGAAAATACCAATAAAAATATATCTGGGGAAAAAAAATCTGAACAACTACATAAAATTTGAAATCTTATTATGTATTTTAAGTCCTTTCTTTGTGCCCTGGTGTAGACCTCTTTTAAACAGGGCTGGTTTTGGGTCAAACCAGTTTATTTGCTTAGTACTAGTTTAGTCCCGGTTTAGTTCTGTTTGGATCTATATGGTCCAGGTTATGGTAAAGATGATCTTTTCCTCTCGTGAAGTGGAGTATGGAGTATGTTCAATTCAGTTTTATTTCTATAGCCCAGAGTCACAAGAGTCGCCCCAATGGGCTTCACAGTGAAAATCATGGGAACATTGTCCCATCCTCAGGCTCTCGATGTTGTGTTCAAGTGCTTTTGTTGTCGTAGTAAAGTCAAACATGGGGGAGTTTCAAATCTGAACACTATTGATTGAGGAAGTGGAACATTTGAAACAGTCACACCCAGTGAGTGTCCAGCAGAGGGAGACACAGGCCGGTCAGACCTCTGGGTGCAGGGCATAGACACATTTCACAGTAACTCCACATCTGGAGAAAAGAGCTTCTGAACTGGAGACATCTCTGTATGTTCTGTTCAAATGGACTCAAATGTGAAATCCAGGCATCATCGTTGCAAAAGCAAAAGGTCCTAAGGCTCGAGCCTAATAATAATAATTTTAGCAAAAACAATATATCCTTTAACATAGGAAATGCATATTATACATTTTTTTGAAAGCTTTTGAGATGCCCCACGTCACCGTGGGGTCATTGGTGAATGACGAGCGCTCATTCCATCTCGTCGGGGTCGGCCATTGACTCCCATTGATTTCCATTCATTTTAGCAGCTATAAATATGGGCCGTGCCTTCGGCCTGGGGCTTGGATACAGCTGTTCACGCAGGAGGCGATCGAGGGACGAAGCCCAGGCATTCTTCACTGTGAAAGCATAAGGGCAAGTTGATGTACAGTTGTAGGGAGTATTATATGTTTCATAAAAGTGAGTTGTTGTACAGTTGTAAGGAGTATTATATGTTTCATAAAAGTGAGTTGTTGTACAGTTGTAGGGAGTATTATATGTTTCATAAAAGTGAGTTGTTGTACAGTTGTAGGGAGTATTATATGTTTCATAAAAGTGAGTTGTTGTACAGTTGTAGGGAGTATTATATGTTTCATAAAAGTGAGTTGTTGTACAGTTGTAGGGAGTATTATATGTTTCATAAAAGTGAGGAGTTGTACAGTTGTAGGGAGTATTATATGTTTCATAAAAGTGAGGAGTTGTACAGTTGTAGGGAGTATTATATGTTTCATAAAAGTGAGTTGTTGTACAGTTGTAGGGAGTATTATATGTTTCATAAAAGTGAGTTGTTGTACAGTTGTAGGGAGTATTATATGTTTCATAAAAGTGAGTTGTTGTACAGTTGTAGGGAGTATTATATGTTTCATAAAAGTGAGGAGTTGTACAGTTGTAGGGAGTATTATATGTTTCATAAAAGTGAGTTGTTGTACAGTTGTAGGGAGTATTATATGTTTCATAAAAGTGAGTTGTTGTACAGTTGTAGGGAGTATTATATGTTTCATAAAAGTGAGTTGTTGTACAGTTGTAGGGAGTATTATATGTTTCATAAAAGTGAGGAGTTGTACAGTTGTAGGGAGTATTATATGTTTCATAAAAGTGAGTTGTTGTACAGTTGTAGGGAGTATTATATGTTTCATAAAAGTGAGTTGTTGTACAGTTGTAGGGAGTATTGTCATACAAACATTTTAAGACCAAAATGACGAGGCCACCACAGGAGTTACAGAGAGTTAGCTATGTCCAGTTATATATACGGACTATGGGTTCAACAGACTGAGCTGCAAACAGCAACTGTAAACGTGTGTGTGTTAGTTTCAGAGTAGTTTCAGTGTGTGTGTTAGTTTCAGGGTAGTTTCAGTGTGTATGTTAGTTTCAGGGTAGTTTCTGTGTGTGTGTGTGGTAGTTTCAGTGTGTGTGTTAGTTTCAGAGTAGTTTCAGTGTGCGTGTGTTAGTTTCAGAGTAGTTTCAGTGTAGTTGGCCCCTTCATTTCAGGCAGACATAAGGAAGTGACCTCCAGCGTCTGACCTGAACTGAAGAAGCAGCTTGGATGAGCTGAAAAATGTCCATCCATCTTCTCCCTCTTAGTCCAGCTGGGTCCTGGGGGCAGCTGCCCGACTCTCACAGCCCCTGACCCCCTGAACCCCTCTGTGGAGCCACAGGAGGACGTCATGGTCCTTGATGTTAGTTCAGGTGCTGCAGGTTTCGAGTTGATGGGGAAACCGGAGCCCGGAGGAAACCCATCCAGACACGGGGAGAACATGCAAACTCCACACAGAAAGGCCCGGGCGACCCGGGGATCGAACTCGCAACCTTCTGCTGTGAGGCCTGAGTGTTGCCAGCTGAAAAAATTTGGTCAAAAGCTGAAAAATGTATTTGACCAAATAAACTTTCCTCTGTCCTCAGTTTCCTCTCTCAAAATGTCAAATGTGCAAATATGTTTGTCTTTTCTTAAATTGCATATTTCTTATACGGAACTTGACCTTTCAGATTCTGAAGTCCAGCGTCTCACAAAAGGAGTACATGAACACAACTTTAAATACACAACATGGAAGGGCATGAGGGAGTCACGTTTCTTCTGCTCATTGTGGTAAGACGTTCTTCTCTTTATCTAACATGGCTCCGAGTTCACAAGAGGCAGTTTTGTGTAATACAGGAGCTTTAATCAAACCTAAAAGGATCTGAACTCTTTGAACATCGTCTGGTTCTGTTTGTTCACAGGTCGTTTTTGTGATCGAGGTGACCACAGGCCTCACCTGTCAGTGGGCGGAATACCTGATCGGACAGGAGTGTTGTCCCATGTGTCCAGTCGGTATGTGCCAACTCTTTACCGTCATCTCAACTGGGACAGAACAAAGTGATTTGTGTCATAAATAATAATCAGGCACATGAGTGTTGATGGGCTAATGATAACCTACGCTTTTGTCAAACTGGATCTCCACTGGATTATTCAGCTTTTTGTCTAAGATTTAATAATGGATTTAATAATTGGTCCAAACGCTCCAGGCCGCGCTCTGATTGGTCCAAACGCTCCAGGCCGCGCTCTGATTGGTCCAAACGCTCCAGGCCGCGCTCTGATTGGTCCAAACTAGTGCTGCCACTAACAACTAATTTTTTAACGATTAATCTCTCGACTAATTTTTCGATTAGTCGACTAATCTAAACGACTAATTAAAAAACAAGCGGTTCTAACACACACAAGTGTGTGTTAGATTTTCCCGGGAGGTTACCTTGTGTGTGCGAGTTGCAAAGGTTATTGCTGTTATGTCTGTTGTGCTCATTCGACAATGTTGAACAATGATATGCACACACAATTTAACGAGTTTGCACGAGCAGCATATTGCAACGGTATTCTCAATACCTCATGCATCGTGGTCGTGCTCCCGTGATAAGCCAAAGAAGTCTTACAGAGTGTACAAACCACTCTATCACCATCTGTCCGAAAGTATTCCCAGACTTTCGAGGCTTTAGGTCTTGGTCTAGAAGAAGTCGCCACTGTTCTTGGAGCCGCTGCCCGCGGCACCGGTGTCCGCCTCGGGTGTAGTACGACTAGTGGTGTGGAGGGGAAATACCTGATTTCAGGCAAGCAAAAGGTCTCTGGACGAGCCGTTTGAGACCAAAAATAACTAAAGGCGAATATTCGACCAAAAAAATTGTATTCGACTCATTTTCACATTCGATTACGTCGACAACGTCGAATAATCACGGCAGCACTAGTCCAAACGCTCCAGGCCGCACTCTGATTGGTCCAAACGCTCCAGGCCGCGCTCTGATTGGTCCAAACGCTCCAGGCCACGCTCTGATTGGTCCAAACGCTCCAGGCCGCGCTCTGATTGGTCCAAACGCTCCAGGCCACGCTCTGATTGGTCCAAATGCTCCAGACCGCGCTCTGATTGGTCCAAATGCTCCAGGCCGCGCTCTGATTGGTCCAAATGCTCCAGGCCGCGCTCTGATTGGTCCAAACGCTCCAGGCCTTTTTGATGAAGTTTCTTGAGTTGTTTTGCTTTCAAGTTATGTTCGTGGCAGCAGTTAAGGTCATAATTAATATTTCTTCCCAAATCAACAGTTACAGATGCTTTAGGACAGGGGCAACAAGAAAAAATGATTCAAATGTGATTTCATTGTAAACGTCTGCGAGCAAATGAGGATTATATTGGTATTACAGACTGAAGAAATGTGTGCTGCTTCAGGAAGGTCGGTAAAATGACAAACACGGCCCAACATTTGGTCTCGACAATTCTTATTCACACATTTAACGCACAAACCTGCACATTTAGCACGAGTTCTTCTCTCAAACTCTGTTCCACCTCGTGATGTCATCATGTGGTGATACAGGAAGTGCTGCACTGTGTTTTTCAACTCCACACACCTTCACGAGAATCACCTGGATCATTTTTGTTCTCTGTTGAACGAAGAGGAGTAAAACTACCACTTCATGACATCACAGGGTGGAACTGATTTAGACCTGTTTTAGTCCTGGTTTAGTACTAATTTAGTCCTGGTTTAGACCTGGTTTAGTCCTGGTTTAGTACTAATTTAGTCCTGGTTTAGACCTGGTTTAGTCCTAGTTTTAGTCCATGTGGTCACAGGAATTTCCCATCTCTGCTGAACTAAAGGTAAATGGAGCTGTTCAAACAGTTGGAAACCACTTCATGACATCACGAGGTGGAACAGAGCGTTTGGAGCTTTGCAGATGTAACAGACGAATAATAAAGAGTCAAACATGTGAATGAAACAAACACGACTCCAGCTCTGAGTGTGAAGAGGAACAGCAGAACAGGACTTAAAGTTCACGACAGTCAGTGTTGGTCATATTTCCTTCCTGTCGTGTTCCAGTCCTGGTCTGAAATGTTTGGCGAGTGGTCAGTCACAGGACACATGTACCACACTTATTAAGAATAATAAGAATCATTAGCATACAGATGTGTATATTTCACAGCCGTCTGTCTCTGTTGGAACAGGAAATCGAGTCGATAAACACTGCACAGAGTTTCGCAGCACGTGGTGTGTCCCGTGTGACAGTGAGATGTACATGGACGTTCCCTCAGGGAGGACGGAGTGTCTGCGCTGTCGGAGCTGCGATTCAGGTAAACTCCACTTTATCAGTGCTGGACTAACAGAACGTGCTGTACTTAACCCTCGAAGACCTACGGTATCGTACACGACTCCGAGGAACATGTTTCTATAACCACAGAACTTTAACGGTAAAAGACAGAAACGTCCTTTTCCCCTCTGAAAGTGCAGACACAGAGGTTTCCGTACATTTCTGCGGCTTTATCCTATGTCACACTCACGCTGTGTGATGACGTGAGCAAAACGAGTGTCCAATAGGAACTTTGTTTTCCCCAAACTCATGCGCTCCGTCCATTTTGATCGAGCCAAACTTTACCAAAGAGTGAAGTGAGTCAAGATGGTCGACACAGCACTTCTGCATGTGGCTCTGGCCCTGGACCTGACAGGAGCTGTTTCCAGGACTGGACCAGGAAAGTCATGGAGCCACTGCACTTTTTTTGTTTTTAGGGCAATAAGGAGATTTTTAATTTACTTACAGACTTGAGATTTTGCATTTTTGTAGCTAAGGCCCTAAATTAAGCATTTTTTATGTCCAAAAAGTTGTTTCTACATGTTTGCTGTGTTTTGTATAAAAGAGTGTGATGTTTTTTTTTCATCTCTATTTCTGGTCCTGTAGCTTTTCTCACAGCCTCATGACACAACTACAGCAGCAGATTGTGAAATAACAGGTTGGACTGAACAAAAGGAGGTAGAACACTTCATTAGGGGGAAAAGGGGCAGTTTGAAAAGCAACATTAAGACAAAAATCCAGGTGAGGAGAAAAGTACTAAAACTGCCCTGAGGTCTTCAGGGGAGGTGCTTTGTGTGACAGCAAAAGTCAGTAGACGGTAGAATTTGAAGATATTATCTAATATGTGTGTATTTATATGACCCTTGGTGTTATGTGTAAATATACCGACATCTATAACTGACAACAGTAACTGAACCGAACCACTAAATAAAAGAAGAACTGAAACAGTAGAGTTGAGTTCTTTCACCTCTGGTCTGTTTGCAGATGTGTGAAGTTTATGGTCTGTGTGGGTTTCAGTGCAGAAGTGATCAGGGTTTGACTCTGTTTAACTCTACAGGAAATTTACTGTTACTGTTATAGAAACAAACTTCCACTTTATCACTGTGTGTTTGGGATCAGCTCCACAAACAAATAATGTGAATAACAAGAGTTTGTGAATCTTTACAGCCGAGAACAGCCGCGTCTGTGGAGCCGAATCATTTCAACTTTCTAAAACTATTGTGGATCAATTTCTATGTATATATATATATATATATATAACAGAATAGAATAGAATCCCTTTTATTATCACTACACAGGTACAATTTACACTGTCCACATGCAGAGAGATTTAAAGTGACTGTGTGTGTAACTGTGTTTGTTGACCCCAGGTTCTGGCCTCAGAGTGAAGGTTCCGTGTTCATCCTTTTCTAACGCTGTGTGTGAGCCTGAGGAGGGGCACTTCTGTGTGGAGCTGTCCGACGAGAGGAGCTGTGAACTGTCCCGGAAACACTCGCTCTGTCGCCCCGGAGAATACGTCCAAACACCAGGTCAGCGTGAGAAGAAACTCACTCCTAATATAGACTCTACTGGATTAAACGAGCTGCTTCTCCCTCTGCGGAGGCTGGAGTCTTGTCTCCACTGTGTAACAGGTCCCGACAGATCCCAGCCCAGGCCACTGTTCTCCACACACGTGTCCCGAAGAGTCACTTTTATTAAAACATCAAATAAACAACTGACCCAAAGTCAAATGTTCCTTTGAAGAGGAAAAAGGGGTCATCAGTGTAGCGCCCGTACCACTGGATATTGTCCTTAAAGTGGTTTGTTTGGTCATAGAAGTTCCTCTCCTCCCACATATATAAACCTGGGGCACATGGCTGTGCCTGTGGTCTGTCTGTAGAGTCAATCCTGGAACAGAAGCACATTGTTTTTGAGTCCACTCTGTAGGGGGAGATGGACCGTCTGTTGTAGGAGGTGCTGTAAAGCTTCCAGGCGCTCTCTGTCATCCATGTTATTGCAGTATATAGAGCTTCAGCATCCAGAGTTTCCCAAAAGGAGGTTTTTGACACCGTGTGTATTGCCTCTAGTTTGTTGAGCACATCAGTAGTGTCCTGAAGGTGTGATTTCAGCGCCGTGGTCAGAGGTTTAATAGTAAAGTCTATTTTACATCATACCTATGCCACTTATGCTGGGTCTGGGGCGTTGCTGAGGTTTCTGTGGATTTTTGGGAACAGGTCAAATGTTGCTGTTCTGGAATGTGTGGGGAAAAGGAGCTCTGGTTCTTTGTCACTGATAAAGTTGTGTGCAGGAATGTTGTCCAACAGTGTTTGAGATCCGCCTTTATAGAGTCACTGGGGTTGGTAGCGAGTATAGAGAGTAGAGTAGAATACTTTGTCATGGAGCTGTCTCAGGGCTTCTGGAATATAATTATGCTTAGTCCACACAACCTCCTCGTCTGCAGGTTTGATGATGATGCGTCACTGCTCCTGTAGCACTTGCTGTTCCACTCGGGGAAGACTGTGGTGAAGTTTCCTCCTGTTGGTAGTGAAAAGTTTGTCCACGTCATGATCAGGCATCCTGCATTATATTTGAGTGGATAAAAAGTGGATGTGCGTTTGAATGGAGTATAGGAGTTATGAGTCAATGTGTCAAATTCTTACTATGGTGCCAAGCTCTAAGGCGGAAGTTGCGGTAAAACTTGAATAGATTTGTCTTTGTAGTGAATTTATCAGTATAATTTGTAGGGCCATGTGACGGGTCTTTGGACAAGCCGCGGGTAGATTCGTTCGACTGATATTCCTGATATGTTGATTACACTCTCCTCATTGGGGTCCGATGTGCCCCAGGGAGGAACATCGTTGTTCTGCTTTGTGTTGAGTTGGTGTTTGTGTGGATCAGTGAGGACAGGAGCTCAGCAGCTTCCAGCGAGGCAAATCCACACAGGCCCACGACAAACCGTCTCCAGAGAACTTTACCGAGTGGGTCTGAGCAGAGCCTGATCCCATCAGATCTCAGAAGCTCAGCAGGGCCTGGTTAGTACTTGGATGGGAGACCACTGGGAATTCCAGGTGCCACAGGGGGGCGCCAGTCACAAAAACTGTTGTTGTGTCCTTAGGCAAGACACTTCACCCACATTGCCTAGTGTGAAAGTGATGTGTGCGTGGCAGGACTCCCTTGAAAAAGATATTAGTGATCTCAATGGGACTTTCCTGGGTAAATAAAGGTTATTATTATTTGCAGCAGCAAAACGAAAAGACATCAGGCCAAATGAAGACTTGGTTTTTGGAGCTTTCAGTTTGAGGAGTCGTGAGGATCGTTTTGTCTTGAGGGGAGTTTCTGCTGCAGTAACTGAAGCAGATATGGAGGGAGAGACCGAGCGAGGTTTATATATGAACAAGAGCCAGTGGCGACGGGACTGAAGTGAGGCCAGTTAACCTGAGAGTGCAGCACACAGAGGTGTGTCCTGCTCTTACTTCATTCATTTCATAGAGGGTTTGACCCGTCCAATGAGCTCGTCCTGGTCAGGGGTACACAGCTGGAGGAGCAGGTGAGGCTGGGGTCACTGGGCCACAATACACCAAAAATAACAGTCGCTGAAAATAGTACATGATCTGCAGTGTGTGGAGCATTGAAAATGACACCAAGCTTCTCTGTTCATACGAGCACATTTCTGTTCATACGAGCACATTTGTGTTCATACGAGCACATTTCTGTTCATACGAGCACATTTCTGTTCATACGAGCACATTTCTAACTGTGTGTGACCCTAACCCTCTGTCCACAGGGAGCTCCTCTGCAGACACCGTGTGCTCCCCGTGTCCTCCCGGCTCCTTCTCTGACGGGACTCTGTCGGTCTGTCGGAATCACACACGGTACGGCTCTGTTTGTTTCTGTCTTTCCCCACACACACGGTATACTTTTTTCTGTCCATCTTTTGTGTGAAAAATAAAAGACAGTCTTTTATTTTTCACACAAAAGTGATAGTGCAGACACGTCACTGTCCCCTCACTGCACCGTCACTGTCCCCTCACTGCACCGTCACTGTCCCCTCACTGCACCGTCACTGTCCCCTCACTGCACCGTCACCATGGTGAGGCAGGTTTATTTGTACAGCACAGTTTGTACACAAAGTGATTCAAAGTGCTTTACACCATAAGAAATACATTAAAATCACAATAGAAACAAATCAAAACATAATTATAAAATTAAAAAGAGAAAGACATTAAATTAGAGAGAAGAGTGTGGAATGAAAATGAAGCTGCCCGAGCTGCAGTGTTCTGGATGTTCTGGAGCTGTTTCACAGCTCGTTTGCAGAGGCCAGTGAGGCTGTTACAGTATCTAACCTACTGGAGACAAACACAGGGATAAGTCTCTCCAGGTGCTTTAGACACCTGTGATTTCTGCTGTTTTTTAGATGGTAAAAGCTGCAGATGTTATTTATTTGATGTGGCTTTTTAAGTTCAGGTCTGAGTCCATTATTACCCTGAGATTTCTGGCCTGATTTGCAGGTTTTAGAGAGAGAGACTGGAGGTAACTGCTGACACTGTCTCTTTGTTTCTGTGGCCAAACACTGTGACTTGTGTCTTGTCTGAGTTTATCTGGAGAAAGTTGTTTTCATCCACACACTGATCTGTTGGAGCAGTGGCAGAGTGAGTCCACTGGTCCATAGTCCTGCTGCAGTGAGACATAGATCTGAGTGTCGTCTGCGTAGTTGTGGTCGGACACATTAGTGCTGCGTATTAACTGGCCTGTAGGGGGCAGCATGTAGAGACTGAACAAAAGGGACCGACCCCTGGGGCCCCCACAGAACACACAGAAAGGCCTGGTCGACCCGGGGATCAAACCCGGACCTTCTAATGGCCTGTGGAACAAATAAGCGCCCGAAGAGACCAAACTGACCAAAAGAGTTTTTCCTCTATTAACTCCACCAAATGAGAGTTAGAAAAACATTTGAACGTCACATTCAGGTGGAGTTTGCTGTCAGGTTACAGATTCGTTGACCTGGTTTATGGTTCATGTCTCTGTAATTACTGGAACTCTCCACATGAAACAAAGACTGGCACAAAATTCTTTCAGTACAAATAAACAAAAATGTTTTTTTCCCAAATTAATCTGTTAAAAACAGTGAAAGACACAAACTTCAGAATGTGAATACAGCTTTAGTGGAGTTGCAAGTCAGAGTAAAATGTTTGAAATAACGTCACTGTAATCTGTCTGTGCCACAGTAGTTTGCCTTTTGTTTTATTTTCCTGTTACACTTGGACGATCAGTTTATCTGATGCTGAACACAGTAAGTCCAATATAATGTGTATATGTAATATAATGTCATATAAAAGTCCACGCTGTGACTGTGTTCCAGGTGTGAGGAGAAGGACAAAGTCACAGAGAAAGAAGGAACCCCACAGTCTGACGCTGAATGTGGAGAAAGAGACTCGAAGGATTTAGCCATTGAGATCAGTGTTTGGGTTTTATCGTTCCTCTCAGTGGGTTCAGCTGTACTGATTTTCATCATTAAGAAAGACATGTTTGGATTGAAAAGGCCTCAGTCACCATCACCACGAGCAGAAGAAGAAGAAGAAAAAAAACATCTGGAGGAATGGAACAAAGAACAACAGCAAGACCAAGAAGATGCCACACCACCCGTGTAACGTCTGCAGTGCATAAGAAAACTGGCAAAGTGCAATTACTCACAGAGGAAATACTGTTTATATAATACACTTTATCACTAATAGGGGGGGTCAGGTGCTATGAGTATTGGGCAGCACGCTGCCCCCGCGACCCAGCCGGATTAAGCGGGAGAAGATGGATGGATGGACTTTATCACTTTATCTTTATTTTAACCCTGCTGACTGTGCTGGAGCAACAGGGGAGCAGGTTTTGAAGAGTTATAACTTTGTTTCATTGTGCCATATATGCTGTTGCAATATTGAAATGATGAAGTTGTTTGTAACAAATGTCTTACAATGGCTTATGAAGTTAATTCTGTCTCTTCTCGCACACATTTTTCTGTCCTCATGCTGTCTCGTTAAAAGCAGACAGCACACAGGCACACTGTTGACCTTCACCTGGCGAAGTTATGTGCTTGCTTGCAGATAAGACTCATGGGAACCGACAGTAGAGTACTCCCAGTGACCATGGATGTCGATAAGAGCAGATAAAAAGCAGAAGTTATGAAATGGAAATGTACTGGGATTGAAGAGGAGGCGGACCACGAGGCGTTTACAATATTTGCATATTCATGATGAAATGTTTTTAAAATAGCTGGGTGAGAGGATTTTTGTGGTTTTTACTCGGTTGCTCTGCGAGGAAACCACGCTTAGATTGTTTCCCAGGGAACCTCGTAACCCAGCATGCTGTATTAGAGATATTGTTCGGGGAATAAATTGGCTTGAATTGAACTTCACGAATCCTGGTCTTCAATCTGGTATGTGCTAAAATGCGTCTAGGGAGATCTTGTTACGACGTCGAGTAATTGGAGTCCCCTATTTCAGTTTTGAACAGCGACACCTTCTGATTGTATTTGTTTGAGTTTAAGATTGGAGAAAGAGGACGATATTTCTTCAGTTTGTGCTGTTAAACAAAAAACAAGTTCAACAAAACCCTCACAAAACAATACAGTCACAGCTAGCATTAGCATTAGCATTAGCATTAGCCAACAGTTTTTCAGTCACCACACCAACCACAGGAAAACACCTTTTTCACAAATATTTTTACATGAAGAATTTATCCACAGCTATAAATGTAAGAAAGACGAAAGCTTAAAGGAAACAACGACGAGCATCAGTGAACGACTGAGCAGCTCGAACGTTCTGGTCCTGGAGACGCATCACATTCAGCTGCACAAATCTGTCTGAGCTCGTCTGCAGCAACCGGATTTTCAACATAAACTGATGGTTGCTAGAATAAAATAGTGACTCGAGTGTGGAATTAAGGAAAAGTGTTCAGCTTAAGGAAAACTGTTCTGTGCATTTTGCCTACAGAAGTGTCTTTGTTCCTCGTTCATTCTGATTCATTCAGACTGAACTCGGACAGAAGTTTCTGCCTCTTTACTGTTACGGGATCAGACTGGTCAAAAATACCTGGGACATTTCTTGTATAAAACTGGGACAAATCAGTGGTTTTGTATAAATGATGCTTTGACAGGGGACACAGGGTGAGAACGAAGCCACTCGAAAAATCAGCCCCGAGCAAATTCAGCAAATCCAGTCAGTAACACCAATATCCCACATAAATCCTCTAACAGCATTAGACAAATTTACTCCTGTTGATGAGGCGGAGATTACCTCAGTCATCATGTCGTCCAAACCATCAACTTGTTTGCTCGACCCTATTCCAGTCAAACTCCTCAAAGAAGCTCTCCACCTAATAATAGGTTCCATCCATAACATAATAAATATGTCATTAGAAAATGGCTTTGTTCCTCAGTCCTTTAAATATGCTGTAATTAAACCGCTTTTGAAAAAACCTAGCTTAAATCCTGATGAACTAGCCAACTACAGACCTATTTCGAATCTTCCATTTCTCTCAAAGATTCTGGAACGAGTTGTGGTGAAACAGCTTTGTTAGTGTAAACCAGTGCACCTCTCCCTGCTCTAAAGTAGCTTGTGGTGTTCCACAAGGATCTGTGCTTGGTCTAATCCTGTTTACTCTGTATATGTTGCCATTAGGGAACATTATCAGAAAACATGGCATTAATTTCCACTGCTATGCTGATGACACTCAGCTGTACTTATCAATGAAACCAAATCAGATCAAATCAATAAGCTCAGTGCCTGTGTGAAGGACATCAAAACCTGGATGACCCTGAATTACCTGCTCTTAAACCCTGAAAAAACAGAGGTCATTGTTGTCGGTCCTAAAGGTCAGAGAGATTCTCTGTCAGACCAGATAATCTCACTTGACAATGTGAGTATAGCCTCTAGCTCTACTGTAAAAAACCTTGGAGTCGTATTTGACCAAAATCTCTCATTCACAGCTCATATAAACCAAGCTTGTAAAACTGCATATTTTCACCTGCGAAACATAATTAAAATCAGAAATATTTTGCCTAAAAATGATGCTGAAAAACTTATCCATGCATTTGTTACATCCAGACTAGATTACTGTAATTCTCTGCTCACCGTCTGCACTAAAGGTACTTTAAGAAGCTTCCAGTTGGTCCAAAATGCAGCGGCCAGAGTCCTAACAGGAACTAAAAGACGTGATCACATCAGTCCTGTGTTAAAATCACTTCACTGGCTTCCTGTCGAGTTTAGAATTAAATTCAAAGTTCTCCTCCTGACATACAAAGCCTTAAACAATATGGCCCCATCATATCTTCAGGATGCCATTGTCCCCTATCAGCCAAATAGAGCACTTCGCTCTCAGAATGCAGGATTATTAGTGGTTCCTAGAGTGTCTAAAAGTACAGTGGGGGGGGAGAGCCTTCAGTTACCAAGCTCCTGTGTTATGGAATCAACTCCCTGTTGGTGTTAAACAGGCACCCACAGTCTCTTTATTTAAGACCAGGCTTAAAACCTTCCTCTTCGGAATAGCTTATGACCAGGTTACTTAGTTGATGTCACTAAGATAAGCTGCTGCAGGAGATAAGGAGGGTCTAAGGACAGGGGATGACTGGACCATGTTTCATTTGCTGCTTTACATGAATGTTGTTTATTCCTGTTTTGATATGTCTGTGTGGATGTTTTACTCATCAGAATCTTGGAACGGCCTTAGAGGAAACTGTTGATGTGATTTTGGGCGCTACAAAAATAAATTGAATTGAATTAAATTTGTGTATCCGTCTGTGGGGTGAAAATATGGAACTTAAACACTGTTTGAACATTAAGCAGTTTAAAAAATGATACAAATCTAATATTCTGAGTCGTTATAGTGATGCACTGATGTAATGGTTAGTTTACTAAATGAGTGTAAAGGGTTTTATCTTTAGACATTGTAAATACAAGTTGTACAGGAGGTAAAACCAGATACATGATGAAGACGGTTCAGAGGAAACTGGACGTCAGTAGTGAAGCTTAAGTGTAGGTTTAAAGTTCACACTTCCTCCCATGACCCTTTGGGAGATGTTTACACATGTAAAGGAAATGATATTCTCATGTCACACGTGTCAGGTCTTATGTACTGTAAACTGTGACATACTCATGAAATTCACTTTGAAATAGTGCGCTTTCCATTTAGTGTAATAGCCCAGACTGGCCGCAGGGGGGCGCTATGGGACCATCACCTGCTCCTGTGAACGCGGCAGGAGCAAAAGCCCGAGCGTCTGTCCCCTCGACGCGTCTGCAGAGAAACAAACCAAAAAAATGAGACATTTTGAAGCAAATCTTCAGTCTCCACAACAGACCTGAGCAAACGGGGAACACAGAAGAACAGAGGTCAGTAAACACAGTTATAATAATGATTTTATTTTTACAAAACTAACATGGGACAAACTATTAGGACCCATCTCTTAGTCGCATAAGGAAAGGACAGAAGAGCAGGAGAATGGATCAGATTCTGTTTCAGTTTAATGTGTCAGAATTTGTGTCTTTACAAAATATAAGTCGGGTAAGAAAAGGAAGCGCAGGATAAATCTGTGAGGAAACATCACATTTATATACAGTCCAGACACAGTTAAGAGGAATAACCTGATTGTTCAGTGTCTTTCTGTCTTTACTGTTGTTTCATGGATAAACATTTGGACAGATTCATTTCATTTTGTGTCTGTTCAGAATCTGCTGTGACGACGCCTCCAGTTCCCAACATGGATTTGAGACGTAAACAATTTGCATTTGTAGTACAGGGGTCTGGACACTGTACTCGAGTACCTGTGTAGTACAGGGGTCTGGACACTGTACTCGAGTACCTGTGTAGTACAGGGGTCTCTGGACACTGTACTCGAGTACCTGTGTAGTACAGGGGTCTGGACACTGTACTCGAGTACCTGTGTAGTACAGGGGTCTGGACACTGTACTCGAGTACCTGTGTAGTACAGGGGTCTGGACACTGTACTCGAGTACCTGTGTAGTACAGGGGTCTCTGGACACTGTACTCGAGTACCTGTGTAGTACAGGGGTCTGGACACTGTACTCGAGTACCTGTGTAGTACAGGGGTCTCTGGACACTGTACTCGAGTACCCGTGTAGTACAGGGGTCTGGACACTGTACTCGAGTACCTGTGTAGTACAGGGGTCTCTGGACACTGTACTGAGTACCTGTTGAGTACAGGGGTCTGGACACTGTACTCGAGTACCTGTGTAGTACAGGTGTCTGGACACTGTACTCGAGGACCTGTGTAGTACAGGGGTCTGGACACTGTACTCGAGTACCTGTGTAGTACAGGGGTCTCTGGACACTGTACTCGAGTACCCGTGTAGTACAGGGGTCTGGACACTGTACTCGAGTACCTGTGTAGTACAGGGGTCTGGACACTGTACTCGAGTACCTGTGTAGTACAGGGGTCTCTGGACACTGTACTCGAGTACCTGTGTAGTACAGGGGTCTCTGGACACTGTACTCGAGTACCTGTGTAGTACAGGGGTCTCTGGACACTGTACTCGAGTACCTGTGTAGTACAGGGGTCTGGACACTGTACTCGAGTACCTGTGTAGTACAGGGGTCTCTGGACACTGTACTCGAGTACCTGTGTAGTACAGGGGTCTGGACACTGTACTCGAGTACCCGTGTAGTACAGGGGTTTGGCCACTGTACTCGAGTACCCGTGTAGTACAGGGGTCTGGACACTGTACTCGAGTACCTGTGTAGTACAGGGGTCTCTGGACACTGTACTCGAGTACCTGTGTAGTACAGGGGTCTGGACACTGTACTCGAGTACCTGTGTAGTACAGGGGTCTGGACACTGTACTCGAGTACCTGTGTAGTACAGGGTCTGGACTCTGTACTCGAGTACCTGTGTAGTACAGGGGTCTGGACACTGTACTCGAGTACCTGTGTAGTACAGGGGTCTGGACACTGTACTCGAGTACCTGTGTAGTACAGGGGTCTGGACACTGTACTCGAGTACCTGTGTAGTACAGGGGTCTCTGGACACTGTACTCGAGTACCTGTGTAGTACAGGGGTCTCTGGACACTGTACTCGAGTACCTGTGTAGTACAGGGGTCTGGACACTGTACTCGAGTACCTGTGTAGTACAGGGGTCTCTGGACACTGTACTCGAGTACCTGTGTAGTACAGGGGTCTCTGGACACTGTACTCGAGTACCTGTGTAGTACAGGGGTCTCTGGACACTGTACTCGAGTACCTGTGTAGTACAGGGGTCTGGACACTGTACTCGAGTACCTGTGTAGTACAGGGGCCTCTGGACACTGTACTCGAGTACCTGTGTAGTACAGGGGTCTCTGGACACTGTACTCGAGTACCTGTGTAGTACAGGGGTCTCTGGACACTGTACTCGAGTACCTGTGTAGTACAGGGGTCTGGCCACTGTACTTTCAGTACCTGTGTAGTACAGGGTCTGGACACTGTACTGCAGTACCTGTGTAGTACAGGGTCTCTGGACACTGTACTCGAGTACCTGTGTAGTACAGGGGTCTGGACACTGTACTCGAGTACCTGTGTAGTACAGGGGTCTCTGGACACTGTACTCGAGTACCTGTGTAGTACAGGGGTCTGGACACTGTACTCGAGTACCTGTGTAGTACAGGGGTCTGGCCACTGTACTCGAGTACCTGTGTAGTACAGGGGTCTGGCCACTGTGCTCGAGTACCTGTGTAGTACAGGGGTCTCTGGACACTGTACTCGAGTACCTGTGTAGTACTGGGGTCTGGACACTGTACTGAGTACCTGTGTAGTACAGGGGTCTGGACACTGTACTCGAGTACCTGTGTAGTACAGGGGTCTCTGGACACTGTACTCGAGTACCTGTGTAGTACAGGGGTCTGGACACTGTACTCGAGTACCTGTGTAGTACAGGGGTCTGGACACTGTACTCGAGTACCTGTGTAGTACAGGGGTCTCTGGACACTGTACTCGAGTACCTGTGTAGTACAGGGGTCTGGACACTGTACTCGAGTACCTGTGTAGTACAGGGGTCTGGCCACTGTACTCGAGTACCTGTGTAGTACAGGGGTCTGGCCACTGTGCTCGAGTACCTGTGTAGTACAGGGGCCTCTCTGGACACTGTACTCGAGTACCTGTGTAGTACAGGGGTCTGGACACTGTACTCGAGTACCTGTGTAGTACAGGGGTCTGGACACTGTACTCGAGTACCTGTGTAGTACAGGGGTCTCTGGACACTGTACTCGAGTACCTGTGTAGTACAGGGGTCTGGCCACTGTACTCGAGTACCTGTGTAGTACAGGGGTCTGGCCACTGTGCTCGAGTACCTGTGTAGTACAGGGGTCTGGACACTGTACTCGAGTACCTGTGTAGTACAGGGGTCTGGACACTGTACTCGAGTACCTGTGTAGTACAGGGGTCTGGCCACTAGAGGCAGGACACTGGTCACTTTTATTTCCAAAGCTGCACTTGGATTGTGCCTCTTCACATTTGTTCTTTGGTCACAAAAGCACAAATGTCGTCTCTTCCTCGTTGTGATCAGATGTTCGGCTGTTGCTCTGCTCCTTTTGCCCCACGGAGTCTTTGTCTGCACCTTTTACCTGGAACAGTTTTGCCAAAAGACTAAAAATTGTCTGAACTATTGTCCTTAAATGTTTTAAACCCAAACTGAGCCTTACACTCTGCCTCTATAATGTGCAGCTGTTTTTCAGAACCTGTGCAGTTTTAATGCCGTTTGTTTGTGTTGAAATTTGCCTCTTGGCCTGAACTCCCTGAAAAATAGGTTTTTAATCTCAACGGGACCTTCCTGGTTAAATAAGAAAAAAAAGTTTTAGTTTCATTCCAACATTTGGTGATTTAAAACTAGATTTCAGAGGTTTTCCACATGCAGCAGCGTCACAACAGTCCAACACTTCCCCGCGCACATCCTGTTCTCACCAAATAAAGCGCGGCCCGTGGAAACGTGGATTTAAAACAGCTCGTCCGCCTCAGCGCGTGTGTCTCATTAAACATCGGAGGATTTCACTGTTTTCACACGATTATCACACGAAACACACGAACTCCGCGGCTCATTCATTTTGTGTCAGCGCACTTTTGTCCACTAGATGGCGCAACAAGAGCGGACAGTGATTCTTTTCCGCGTTGAGCTGTTATTCGGTAAATCCGGGGCTCTGGTTAAAGGTGTCACAATAACCTGGTGCAGCGTCACAATATCTGGAACCCCAGTTTTCCCCCCAGAGGCTCCGGAGGCGGTGAGGGGCCGAGGGGACCGAGGTTTATCTGCTGTGTTGTTCCAGTAAAACCACTTGGAAGATTTCTAGAAGAGGATTTTTTAAGATTTCCACATAGCAGAGCTGTGTGAGAAGGTAGAAGCTGAACCGCTGACATAGTAAACCACAAACAACTTTATTTTGTACAGATTCCCCACTTAGAGAACTTTGAGTTCTTTTGCTGACAGTTAATCAGAGAAGAGCCTTTTTATTTTTATTGGCCCTCGCCATGTAACGAAGTGAATGGCGAGGGGTATTGTTCTTCGTTGGTTTCTTTATTATTATTCCTCTTCCGCCAAAATGATCGCATTTTTGACCCCCTGAACGTCGACGAAAAGTCTCACATGGGGGTATAGAATCGACCGGCCCGGCGAAAAATTCGATAAAACGGAGATCGCAACAATGACCAAAGTGCCCCCACTCAACGGCGCCCCCTAGAATTGGACCCCTATGGGAGAGGGGACAAGCAAAGTTTGTCGCAGGGAAACGAAATTCGGGACAGTGACAGAGAACCATGAGACAAGCCAAAAGATGAATTGGAGCACGTCTCTATGACCAACAGGAAGTCGGCCATATTGAATCAAAAATTCACCGCCGTTTTGACTGTGTGTACGCCAAAGTCTTCAAGTGTCTTGGTTTTGGTCCAAACGAGCTCAGATTTGACACGTCACATCTACAGATGTGGGTCCACAAACGCATCATTTTTCTCAGCGCACTTTTTCACGGTTTGTCCGTAGCACGCCGGCGAATAACGCCTTCGTTTCCTGTTTCTTTGATGCCCTCTCACGGCCACAGGCTTTGGCCTACAGAGCTCAAACTCACATCACTATTGTGTGATCTCGGCTTGAATGTGATGAAATATGAAATATAATAAAAGTGAACTCTGTAGCGCCACCTAGTGTATACGTGAAACGTCAACATTATCGGATTTGTACCAAATTTGGGGATTATATTCTATCCATGATTTCAAGCAAAATCTTATATTATGGACATGGTGCAATTTTCATCGTTCGCCAGCAGGGGCGCACAGACTCCCTAAAAAAATAGTTAAAAAATGCCTACACACACAGGCTTTGTCTGATCGTGCTGAAATTTGAATCACTAATGCCTGATTAGGGCTTGATTATAATAAACTATAAAGCATATGAAAAGTTACTCTATAGCGCCACCTAGCCTATACAAGAAACGTCAACATTATCGGTTTTGTACCAAATTTGGGTATTCAATTCTCTGTATCAAAGCAAGCAAATAAATATATTATGGATATGGGGTGGTTCCCACGGTTGGCCAGGAGGGGCGCAAAGACTCCCCCAATAAATAGTTCAAAAATTACTACACGCACAGACTTTGTCTGATTGTGCTGAAATTTGAATCACTAAAGCTTGAACATGGACTGAATATAATACACTATAAAGTATATGGAAAGTGAACTCTATAGCGCCCCCTACCCAGACATGAAACATCAACATTATCGGATTTGTACCAAATATGGGTATTAAATTCTATGCGTGTCTACGACCAAAAAATACATTATGGATATGGGGTATTTTCCATGGTTGGCCACAAAGGGCTTAAATACTCCCCCAAAATATGTTTAAAGGTGCACTATGTAACTTTTCTGTTGGAGGGTCTGTTTTTATGCACAGTCTTAGTCTGACAGTGCTCTTGATTATAAAAGTCATGTGACCTGTGGCCTAGTTTCTATAATTTGGCTCTAGATCGTTCCCATTTTCAAATATTAAAGGTGCCCTATGTAATTTTTCTGGTGGACGAGCTGTCGGGAGGAGAGAGTGTTGTGTCAGGGCGGTCACAAGACCTCAGCGGTTGCCTGGCATGGGCGTGCGCACCGGGGCGAGGGCCATCATTGCCGCGAGCGGCTTTAATTTTTATTATTCTGCAAAACTATGTGATACAAACAAACTGGCAATGTTGAATGGTCAAGTAATAAAACGTGAGAAGGACCAAACAGGAACAATGTCAAGTCAAAATAAATTAAATTAAATTGGTGCTCGGGGTCTAAGAGCTCAGTCAGTGATAAGTTCTTTTAGAATAACAGAGTTCTCGCTGTCCACAAAGGGGAAAAAGGAAAAAATTCCAGTTCTTTGACAAATAAAAAGAGGTTTATATTTCAAAAAAGAATAATAACGTTCAAAAGTAGCTGCGGCTATGGAAACACCTCCCTGCTGCGCTGCAGCGCAAAAACGCAAACCGTAAACAAACCTACGCACACAAAATGGCGCAGAGAAGAGTTTTGGATGTTGTTCTATGAGGAAAATCGACTCAACATGAGTGAGGCGTTCACGATTCAGTCCAAATACAACTTCAGGTGAGTAAATGATGAGGAGACAACTACAACACGACTAAAGGTTCATTTTGCAGAATAGGGTGGATTTACCTGTTCTGTTTTGCGTCGTCCTGTGCAAATGAAAGTAAAAGCAGCTCCGCGTTCAGAGATAAGGGAGAAAACACTGGGTCAGACTCAAACTGTATAAACGAAGAGTATATTACGCTTCTGCAGACTCCGGGAATAGCAGACGGCGTCACAATATTCTGTAGGACAATATTAATTATCACAGACGGTGGCAGCTAAAATAAATACGGTGAAAATGATTTTAAAAAATGATACCGAGTTCTGGGGGTGACGTCATCAACGCGGAGCTCTGGCTCTCGCCCCCATCTGAGAATAAAACCTCTTAGAATCTGAAATCTGCCTCCCGTGGGGCAGTTTCTGGAGGCTGATCACATGAGAACGACTCGAAAATGGGCATCAGGTCACACGGAGGTCAGAGCAGATCCCGTATCTCTGAGTGTCTGAGTGAGAGTGACGTCTCCACAGCGTCGCTCTAATGAGGCTCCTGTTGCCACGGTTACAGGAGCGAATCTGGAGCCAGGTCCGTATTTGGAAATCCTCCCGCGAGTATCATAGCAACACAAGAGCCAATCATGAGTGAGGAGGTTAAATGTGGCGCCTCCTCCTGGCAGAGCTGATGCATCATATATACGGACTATGGATGTGATACTCTGCACCTGCAGGACACTGGATTTACCTGATTCTGCACAAGAAGAAGAAACTTTGAGCTTTAAAGAGTTTAAGTCACTGATTTATGTTGTTTGTTCTGTTACGTACTAACAAAAATAGAGTCACAATTTAAACAAATTCACTTTAATTTCTGCTCGTTAAATTCTGCTCGTTCAGATTCTAGTCACATTAGATATTGTGACTGTTTGAGATATTTTGTCATTTTATTTCAGAAATCGTCACTCGGGGGAAAGCGGGAAGGGAACTTACTTAGCAACGAAACGAGCTGTCAATCAAACCTGCTGCTAACGCTAGGGGGAGGGGCCTCGGGGAATGAAGGCATCTGATTGGTCCGTTATTTCTGTTCAGATGTTGATTTAGGAACAAAACAGAGAAATGAAAAGTTCAGGATCCTGTGTGGCGGCTTCAGACGAACAGTTTAAGTCCAGAATGACGAGGCTCAGAGCAGCAGGTACAGACAGAGGGACGAGAAGGTCCTAATGTGAAGGAGCCCCAAGAGCCTCCTGGAGCACTTCCTGTTTGGCACGCGGCGGCTAACGGGTTAGCGGCTAACGGGTTAGCGGGTTAGCGGCTAAATTTAGCTTAGTCCACTCGTACGACTATGGGTCAGGCTACCTCCGGGCAGCAGGAGGCTCTGGGGCACTGACCTAAACAATTATTCAAATAGGTGTAACAATAATAATAAATAAATAGAGAAATGGACAGACAAAACATTAAATAATAAACAGATTCTGTTATTGTTAAAGAACAAACACAGAAATGCAAACAAAATCAAATGTGAAGTGAGAAGTGCTTTTGTCTCTTGTTGACTGGAATCACAAAGGGAAGAGAAACTAAAAGTTCTACTCAAGTATTGCAAACAACTCAAATTAAAGTCAAATGTTGGATGTTTCCCTGTTGTGGCTTTTGAACCACAGATCCACGTCCTCAGAGCTCTGGTCCAATTCCCCTAAAGCCTCTGCACTCTGCTCCTCTGTTTGGCTCTTTTACCCAGGATGCACCTGTGGATCCTCACAGCGCTGCAAATTGCCCACAGTAAAATGCATTTTAATCAAATAAAAGTGATTACACAATAAAAAGAAGTTAATATTTTGCTATTTTAGCTGCAGTTGTAACACTAATTTAAGGTTAGGCAACACGACCGCGGCGAAGGATGTTCACAGACACAGTTCAAGTTCATGAAGGAGCCCGAGGTGTGAATGAAATACAGACCACAGGGTTTGTAGTTATTATAAACCTCCGTGAAGTCGCCTCAAACACAAACCTACAAAAACTGTGTCAGTCGTTTGTGCTGCAAAAAGTTTCTTTTGTGTGATTCTGGTTCTTCAGATATTCACAGTTTTATTTTGGTCGATGACGTCGTCCAGAACCTCAGAATGTGAAACAGCCTCAAAACAGGAAGAAAATGATAGAAAACGTTTGTATTTGGTTTAGTGCTGCCACTAACGACAAATTTTCTAACGATTAATCTCTCGACTAATTTTTCGATTAGTCGACTAATCTAAACGACTGATTAAAAAAACAAACAAGCGGTTCTAACACACACAAGTGTGTGTGTTAGATTTTCCCGGGAGGTTACCTTGTGTGTGCGAGTTGCAAAGGTTATTGCTGTTATGTCTGTTGTGTGTGCTCATTCGACAATGTTGAACAACGATATGCACACACAATTTAACGAGTCTGCACGAGCAGCATATGCAACGGTGTTCTCAATACCTCATGCATCGTGGTCGTGCTCCCGTGATAAGCCAAAGAAGTCTTACAGAGTGTACAAACCACTCTATCACCATCTGTCCCAAAGTATTCCCAGACTTTCGAGGCTTTAGGTCTTGGTCCGACTCTGACCCACCGGCCGCTGGCATTTTCTCAAATGCTCAAATCGGGGGAAGGGGGAAGAGAGAAAGAGAGAGACCAGCCAGCAGAGTGCGCACGGCAAATACTTCCTCAAGTTTGTTTTCTTTGGCGGTGCCATTATTTACCACTGCTGTTAGCCTTTGGTGAAGCCGAGGTTAGCCACCTCGGCGTCAACCCCAGATGTAGCCGCTGTCAGCAGCACCGGTGTCCGCCTCGAGTGTAGTACTACTAGTGGTGTGGAGGGGAAATACCTGATCTCAGGCAAGCAAAAGGTCTCTGGACGAGCCGTTTGAAACCAAAAATAAATAAAGGCGAATATTCGACCAAAAAAATTGTAGTCGACTCATTTTCATATTCGATTACGTCGACAACGTCGAATAATCGCGGCAGCACTAATTTGGTTTGTGCTGTTTTGTAATTCATATTTTATAGAATCACACAGACTTTTCCTCAGCCTCAGATCGTTTCTCTTCTCTAGTTTTGTGGAGTTTGTCTCCGTCAGATGAGCAGAAATGACGTCCTATAATTACAGCAGAAATAATAATGAAGAATTTTAGAAATAAACTCACACAAATTAAACTGTCACAGCACAAAACATGTCAAACGTGCAAATATGTTTGTCTTTTCTTAAATTGCATATTTCTTATACAGAACTTGACCTTTCAGATTCTGAAGTCCAGCGTCTCACAAAAGGAGTGTGCACCATGAATACAACTTTAAATACACAACATGGAAGGGCATGAGGGAGTCACGTTTCTTCTGCTCATTGTGGTAAGACGTTCTTCTCTTTATCTAACATGGCTCCGAGTTCACAAGAGGCAGTTTTGTGTAATACAGGAGCTTTAATCAAACCTAAAAGGATCTGAACTCTTTGAACATCGTCTGGTTCTGTTTGTTCACAGGTCGTTTTTGTGATCGAGGTGACCACAGGCCTCACCTGTCACCGGGCGGAATACCTGATCGGACAGGAGTGTTGTCCCATGTGTCCAGCCGGTATGTGCCAACTCTTTACCGTCATCTCAACTGGGACAGAACAAAGTGATTTGTGTCATAAATAATAATCAGGCACATGAGTGTTGATGGGCTAATGATAACCTACGCTTTTGTCAAACTGGATCTCCACTGGATTATTCAGCTTTTTGTCTAAGATTTAATAATGGATTTAATAATTGGTCCAAACACTCCAGGCCGCGCTCTGATTGGTCCAAACGCTCCAGGCCGCGCTCTGATTGGTCCAAACGCTCCAGGCCGCGCTCTGATTGGTCCAAACACTCCACGCTGCGCTATATATATATAAATTTGTGTGTATATGTATATATATATATATATATATATATACACACACACACACACACACACACCCGGACGGTGGTTAAACAAATGATCAGAGCGCATTTATTTATCCAATGAGCGATAAAAGACGTGCTGAAAGTGTAACAGAGCTTTGTGCTTCTCCATTCCTCTTCTGAACTGTGATGTTTCTCTGCTGCTCACAGGGACTCATGTGAAAAAACACTGCACACAGTCCTACAGCACCTTCTGTGTGCCATGTGTCAGTGGCACCTACATGGACAAGCCCACGGGCTGGACCCAGTGTCTCCAGTGCAGGACCTGTGACTCAGGTACGAGCTACACCTCTGCACATGCCCCTCTGCACATGCCCCTCTGCACATGCCCCTCTGCACATGCCCCTCTTCACATGCCCCTCTGCACATGCCCCTCTGCACATGGCCCTCTGCACATGGCCCTCTGCACATGACCCTCTGCTGTTTGTTTCCATGGATACATCTGCTCTGCCTGGAATGTTCCACAGTGTGACATAAAAACAGCTCTACTTTACATTTATGCAGTTACAGGTGGTTTTATTGCTAAAAAATCCCTAGAAAAACCTCTCCACAGATCTGACCTGGAACTTGGCCTGGTTTGGTCTCCATGAAGATCGAAAGGTTTAATGCCACACTGTGGAACATTCCAGACAAAGCAATCTCCATGGAGAAAAAGCGTTTGACGGACCCTCCACCAGAAAAGTTACACAGTGCAGCTTTAAAGATTGAAATCAGGGTGGAGTGTGGGACACACTAAAGCATTTTTGTCACAAATATTTTAGTTTCTCAGTGTGGCTGCTGGGTGGCTCAATGCAAGATCTACTGATCTATGTCTGTGGCCCATAAGTGGCTCCTTACGAGCCTTTTGCACGGTGTCCATGGATACGTGAAAACAAGACCTGTGTAACGGTGTTTGTTGTCTCCAGGTTCTGGTCTGAGAGTGAAGGATCAATGTTCCTCCACACACAACACTGTGTGTGAGGCTGTGGTCGGGCACTTCTGTGTGGGGCCCTTAAACAAGGGGAGCTGTGAGGCGTCGCAGAAACACTTGCGCTGTTCGCCCGGAGAATACGTCCAAACACCAGGTGACAAAAACCGCTCCGAACAATCTGCACTGACAGAACAATGTACACTGACAGAACAATCTGCACTGACAGAACAATCTGCACTGACAGAACAATGTGCACTGACAGAACAATGTACACTGACAGAACAATCTGCACTGACAGAACAATGTACACTGACAGAACAATCTGCACTGACAGAACAATGTACACTGACAGAACAATCTGCACTGACAGAACAATCTGCACTGACAGAACAATGTGCACTGACAGAACAATGTACACTGACAGAACAATCTACACTGACAGAACAATCTGCACTGACAGAACAATGTGCACTGACAGAACAATGTGCACTGACAGAACAATCTGCACTGACAGAACAATCTGCACTGACAGAACAATGTACACTGACAGAACAATGTGCACTGACAGAACAATGTGCACTGACAGAACAATGTGCACTGACAGAACAATGTGCACTGACAGAACAATGTACACTGACAGAACAATCTGCACTGACAGAACAATCTACACTGACAGAACAATCTACACTGACAGAACAATCTGCACTGACAGAACAATCTGCACTGACAGAACAATGTGCACTGACAGAACAATGTACACTGACAGAACAATCTGCACTGACAGAACAATGTGCACTGACAGAACAATGTACACTGACAGAACAATGTGCACTGACAACAATGTACACTGACAGAACAATCTGCACTGACAGAACAATCTACACTGACAGAACAATCTGCACTGACAGAACAATCTGCACTGACAGAACAATCTGCACTGACAGAACAATGTACACTGACCTGCTTGTGTCCTTCACCCGCTCAGAGCTGCACTGCTCCACAAAACTCATGTTCAAAGTCTTAGTTTCTTCTCATCGACCCTCTGAAGTTCTATTTGATTATATCTGATTTAAAGCTCTGGAGTGAATAAAAGCAGCTCAGATACACCGCGAAAATCTGAGGAACACTTCAGATCTCAATGTGAAAAATATGCTGTATGTCAATACAACTGTGCACAGGGCAAAGTCTGAGGAACAAAAGGAGGCTCCTGTTTTAATGGAAATGAACACCAGGGGGCAGTAGAGTGACGCAGTGAGAGGACCTCTAAAGCAGAACTGGTTTTACAGGTGGAGCTCATGTCCAGCTTCTCTTGGTGTTTTTGGGCTGGTTTTCCACTCGTGCTGCTTTGGCTGCAGAGATTTGGCCAGAATCACCCTGAGCTCCTGTGACAGATGTGAAAGAGTCTGGAGAAGACGAGGAGAACATTGTGCTGCTGCTCCGTGGTCCACAGGAGCGGTTTGGTGGTGGCTCAGTGATGTTCTGAGGAGGCACAGGTCTCTACCGGCTACAAAACGCCCGTCTGACCGAACCTGGAGGATGAAGGGATCCATACAACTGAACGTCACGATCTCCTGAACTCGACAGGACTCCTCTGGGACCTTATGTTTGGTCCATCAGACGCTCCAGGTTCCTCCTCAGACTCTACAGGAGCTCATCAGGCCCTCACAAAGATCTGGAGAACATCCAGGACTCCAGTTAGTTTAGTTTATTTAGTTTATTCTACAGGGACCATGTTCAGGAGCATGAATCAAAGAAACATTGAAAAGCTTTGTACAAGACTGAAGCTCTTGGAGCTGATTTTCATCTCTAGTCCCTGTGACAGACACGACACAGAAGACATGTCCACCGCCTCGTGGAGAATCCCACGACAACAGGAGGAGCCACACAACAGACTGAAAAACATCTTGAGTTGCAGAAATTCACTTTGGGCAAAATGGAGTGACCTGCCATGTCATTTCACTCTGATTTTCAGGGAGTCTCTGAAATGAAGCCCTGAACATTTCCATTAAAGCAGGAGCCTCGTTTTGCCCTGTGCACATTGTATAGATGTACAACATATATTTCAGTGAGATCTGATGTGTTTTCAAAGTGTTCCTTTGATTTTTTCAGCGGTGAATTTGCGTTGTTATTTATTCACTCCAGAGCTTTAACTCAGATACAATCAAAAAGAACTGAGTGGTGATGGCTACTACCGGCTCGTCAAAGCCTGATCCTGTCAGGTCTCAGAAGCTCAGCAGGGCCGGGCCTGGTTAGTACTTGGATGGAGAGACTGGGAATTCCAGGTGCCACACCCAGGTCGTCGTTGAAAATGAGAATTGGTTCTCAACCGACCTACCTGGTAAAATAAAGGTAAAATAAAAAAATAAAAGATGAGAAGAAACTAAGACATGGCTCAGCTCAGAGAAGTGGAGTATAGTAATGGTACAGTACAGTAACAGTACTCTTAGTAAAGTACAAGTTGAGCTTTCTCTTTGAAGTATTTGCAGTGTGTGGAGTATTGAAAATGCCAATAATAACACCAAGCCTCTGCCTTCATACGAGCACATTTGTGTTCATACGAGCACATTTGTGTTCATACGAGCACATTTCTGTTCATACGAGCACATTTCTGTTCATACGAGCACATTTCTAACTGTGTGTGACCCTAACCCTCTGTCCACAGGGAGCTCCTCTGCAGACACCGTGTGCTCCCCGTGTCCTTCCGGCTCCTTCTCTGACGGGACTCTGTCGGACTGTCGGACTCACACACGGTACGGCTCTGTTTGTTTCTGTCTTTCCCCACACACACGGTATACTTTTTTTCTGTTCATCTTTTGTGTGAAAAATAAAAGACAAAGTCTTTTATTTTTCACACAAAAGTGACACGTCACTGTCCCGTCACTGCACCGTCACTGTCCCGTCACTGTCCCCTCACTGCACCGTCACTGTCCCCTCACTGCACCGTCACTGTCCCCTCACTGCACCGTCACTGTCCCCTCACTGCACCGTCACTGTTCCCTAACTGCACCGTCACTGTCCCCTCAGTGCACCGTCACTGTCCCCTCACTGCACCGTCACTGTCCCCTCACTGTCCCCTCACTGTCCCCTCTCGGTCTCCTCACTGCACCCTCACTGTCCCCTCACTGCACCGTCACTGTCCCCTCACTGCACCGTCACTGTCCCCTCACTGCACCGTCACTGTTCCCTCACTGCACCGTCACTGTCCCCTCACTGCACCGTCACTGTTCCCTCACTGCACCGTCACTGTTCCCTAACTGCACCGTCACTGTCCCCTCAGTGCACCGTCACTGTCCCCTCACTGTCCCCTCACTGTCCCCTCACTGTCTCCTCACTGCACCGTCACTGTCCCCTCACTGCACCGTCACTGTTCCCTCACTGCACCGTCACTGTCCCCTCACTGCACCGTCACTGTCCCCTCACTGCACCGTCACTGTCCCCTCACTGCACCGTCACTGTCCCCTCACTGCACCGTCACTGTCCCCTCACTGCACCGTCACTGTTCCCTAACTGCACCGTCACTGTCCCCTCAGTGCACCGTCACTGTCCCCTCACTGCACCGTCACTGTCCCCTCACTGTCCCCTCACTGTCCCCTCACTGTCTCCTCACTGCACCGTCACTGTCCCCTCACTGCACCGTCACTGTCCCCTCACTGCACCGTCACTGTTCCCTCACTGCACCGTCACTGTCCCCTCACTGCACCGTCACTGTCCCCTCACTGCACCGTCACTGTCCCCTCACTGCACCGTCACTGTTCCCTAACTGCACCGTCACTGTCCCCTAACTGCACCGTCACTGTCCCCTCACTGCACCGTCACTGTCCCCTCACTGTCCCCTCACTGTCCCCTCACTGTCTCCTCACTGCACCGTCACTGTCCCCTCACTGCACCGTCACTGTTCCCTCACTGCACCGTCACTGTCCCCTCACTGCACCGTCACTGTCCCCTCACTGCACCGTCACTGTTCCCTCACTGCACCGTCACTGTTCCCTCACTGCACCGTCACTGTTCCCTAACTGCACCGTCACTGTCCCCTCAGTGCACCGTCACTGTCCCCTCACTGTCCCCTCACTGTCCCCTCACTGTCTCCTCACTGCACCGTCACTGTCCCCTCACTGCACCGTCACTGTCCCCTCACTGCACCGTCACTGTCCCCTCACTGCACCGTCACTGTCCCCTCACTGCACCGTCACCATGGTGAGGCAGGTTTATTTGTACAGCACAGTTTGTACACAAAGTGATTCAAAGTGCTTTACACCATAAGAAATACATTAAAATCACAATAGAAACAAATCAAAACATAAATAATCATAAAATTAAAAAGAGAAAGACATTAAATTGGAGAGAAGAGTGTGGAATGAAAATGAAGCTGCCCGAGCTGCAGTGTTCTGGATGTTCTGGATGTTCTGGATGTTCTGGATGTTCTGGATGTTCTGGATGTTCTGGAGCTGTTTCACAGCTCGTTTGCAGAGGCCAGTGAGGCTGTTACAGTATCTAACCTACTGGAGACAAACACAGGGATAAGTCTCTCCAGGTGCTTTAGACACCTGTGATTTCTGCTGTTTTTTAGATGGTAAAAGCTGCAGATGTTATTGATCTGATGTGGCTGTTAAAGTTCAGGTCTGAGTCCATTATTACCCCGAGATTTCTGGCCTGATTTGCAGGTTTTAGAGAAAGAGTCTGGAGGTAACTGCTGACACTGTCTCTTTGTTTCTGTGGCCAAACACTGTGACTTGTGTCTTGTCTGAGTTTATCTGGAGAAAGTCGTTTTCATCCACACACTGATCTGTTGGAGCAGTGGCAGAGTGAGTCCACTGGTCCATAGTCCTGCTGCAGTGAGACATAGATCTGAGTGTCGTCTGCGTAGTTGTGGTCGGACACATCAGTGCTGCGTATTAACTGGCCTGTAGGGGGCAGCATGTAGAGACTGAACAAAAGGGACCGACCCCTGGGGCCCCCACAGAACACACAGAAAGGCCTGGTCGACCCGGGGATCAAACCCGGACCTTCTAATGGCCTGTGGAACAAATAAGCGCCCGAAGAGACCAAACTGACCAAAAGAGTTTTTCCTCTATTAACTCCACCAAATGAGAGTTAGAAAAACATGTGAACGTCACATTCAGGTGGAGTTTGCTGTCAGGTTACAGATTCGTTGACCTGGTTTATGGTTCATGTCTCTGTAATTACTGGAACTCTCCACATGAAACAAAGACTGGCACAAAATTCTTTCAGTACAAATAAACAAAAATGTTTTTTTCCCCAAATGAATCTGTTTAAAACTGTGAATAACACGACAGCCACAAACTTCAGAATGTGAATACAGCTTTAGTGGAGTTTGGAGTAACATAATATGTTGCTCCAAACTCCAAATCTGACTTGCAAGTCAGAGTAAAATAATGTCTGAAAATTCCTTCACTGTCTGTGCCACAGTAGTTTGCCTTTTGTTTTATTTTCCCGTTACACTTGGACGATCAGTTTATCTGATGCTGAACACAGTAAGTCCAATATAATGTGTATATGTAATATAATGTCATATAAAAGTCCACGCTGTGACTGTGTTCCAGGTGTGAGGAGAAGGACAAAGTCACAGTGAAAGAAGGAACCCCACAGTCTGACGCTGAATGTGGAGAAAGAGACTCGAAGGCTTTAGCCATTGGGATCGGTGTTGGGGTTTTATTTTTCCTCTTAGTGGGTGCAGCTGTACTGATTTTCATCATTAAGAAAAACATGTTTGGATGGAAAAAGCCTCAGTCACCATCACCAGCAGAAGAAGAAGAAAAAAAAAAACATCTGATGGAACGGAACAGAAAACAACAGCAAGACCAAGAAGATGCCACATCACCCATGTAACATCTGCAGTGCATAAGAAAACCAGCAAAGTGCAATTACTCACAGAGGAAATACTGTTTATATAATACGTCTGCAGGGCAATTGTCACTTTATCTTTATTTTAACCCCGCTGACTGTGCTGGAGCAACAGGGGAGCAGGTTTGTGCTGTTAAACAAAAAACAAGTTCAACAAAACCCTCACAAAACAATACAGTCACAGCTAGCATTAGCATTAGCATTAGCATTAACATTAGCCAACAGTTTTTCACTCACCACACCAACCACAGGAAAACACCTTTTTCACAAATATTTTTACTTGAAGAATTTGTTTCTGGAAACTATGTGTCTGTACAATTGCTACTGTGCTAATTGCATGTTTTAAGCAGATTATTGCTCATACTGCATCTTCATGTTTTTGCATCTGTGTCGAGCTTTTCCACCAACCTGCCATGGGACTGCAGATGAAAATTAGCCTTTACAGCTAAATCTGGCATATTTATATGTTCGTGTGTTCATGTCAATGAATATGCATTGTCCCATTTTAAATAAATGATTTTTTAATTTTTTTTTAAAAGGAAAACTGTTCTTCTTAAGGAAAACTGTTCTGTGCATTTTGCCTACAGAAGTGTCTTTGTTCCTCTCTGTAAGTATGAATAGGGGGTGGGAGTAAAAAAAGTTCGTCGTCTTCTCCTTTTTGAGACAATATTATTCTCTGTTATCTGTGTAAATGTGCAAAGACAGTATGTATATTTTTGTATTAGATCAGATCAGTCGTATATCATGTTTATTTCACCCAGTGTGGGTGCAGTATTGTACATAGTACTGTACATGATCATCTATTTTGTAAGGCTCAAAATAAAAGCAATCAATCAATCAAAACTGGGACAGAAGTTTCTGCCTCTTTACTGTTACGGGATCAGACTGGTCAAAAATACCTGGGACGTTTCTTGTATAAAACTGGGACAAATCAGTGGTTTTGTATAAATGATGCTTTGACAGGGGACACAGGGTCAGGACTGGGACTGTCCCGGGGAAACAGGGACGTCTGGACTCACTAATCTGTGTCAATATTCACATGAGGAACTGGAGATTTATTCTAATTGTCGAATCTGAACAAGTTCCTTCTGTTTTCTCCAGGACCAGAACGTTCGAGCTGCTCAGTCGTTGTTTCCTTTAAGTCAGGGGCATCAAAAAAATTAGATTTTCTTAGTGCAGATGAAAACAGAAATGATTTGAACTCAACGTTCTGCACATAAAAACAAAAAAAAGCTCCAGACCCAGTGTTGGGAATTAATCACACTTTTTTTTTCAAAATAATGTTGTTGAAACAGTTATTTATTTTATATTTATTTTCAATGACATTACACATTTGGCCTGTTTTTTTATTTTATTTTTAATGCAATATTTATTTGTTTGTTTGTTTGCTTCAGGTCCATCCTCTGTAGATCCTCCAGCACCTGAGAGCGAGGGAGAGATTCATATGCCTGAAACTGAGGAGCATTCATCAGCACAAGAAAGCCAGGAGCAGTCAACATTCCAAACTGTACTTACAAGTACTAAGTACTGTTTACAAGATTTGTGTTAGTGCAAAATAAATTGGTTCACTTTTTTACATATAAAGTGTCTTGTCTACTGATTTGTTTTTTTACTTACAAATATGCTACAGATCACTGAATAATTTACACTGCAACAGCCACAACTTGCAGTATAATGTAAACCAACTAAAAACACAGATTATGACGGGCGGCTGGACTCACTGTACAGCCTAGGAAATAATAAGGCAGCTCGCAGTGTGGTGTCGGTGTTGTGGAGGGCCCCCAAATCATATTCTGCTTAGGGCCTCTTAAAGGCTTGGGCCGGCCCTGGGTTAGTAAAACACAATTATTTTATTTTTTACAAAACTAACCAGTCCATATAAACATGAAAACTAATAGAAAACATGTGTCTTACATTAAAACAAATGCAAATTGTTTACGTCTCAAATCCATGTTGGGAACTGGAGGCGTCGTCACAGCAGATTCTGAACAGACACAAAATGAAATGAATCTGTCCAAATGTTTATCCATGAAACAACAGTAAAGACAGAAAGACACTGAACAATCAGGTTATTCCTCTTAACTGTGTCTGGACTGTATATAAATGTGATGTTTCCTCACAGATTTATCCTGCGCTTCCTTTTCTTACCTCACTTATATTTTGTAAAGACACAAATTCTGACACATTAAACTGAAACAGAATCTGATCCATTCTCCTGCTGTTCTGTCCTTTCCTTATGCGACTAAGAGATGGTTCCTAATAGTTTGTCCCATGTTAGTTTTCTAAAAATAAAATCATTATTATAACTGTGTTTACTGACCTCTGTTCTTCTGTGTTCCCCGTTTGCTCAGGTCTGTTGTGGAGACTGAAGATTTGCTTCAAAATGTCTCATTTTTTTGGTTTGTTTCTCTGCAGACGCGTCGAGGGGACAGACGCTCGGGCTTTTGCTCCTGCCGCGTTCACAGGAGCAGGTGATGGTCCCATAGCGCCCCCCTGCGGCCAGTCTGGGCTATTACACTAAATGGAAAGCGCACTATTTCAAAGTGAATTTCATGAGTATGTCACAGTTTACAGTACATAAGACCTGACACGTGTGACATGAGAATATCATTTCCTTTACATGTGTAAACATCTCTCAAAGGGTCATGGGAGGAAGTGTGAACTTTAAACCTACACTTAAGCTTCACTACTGACGTCCAGTTTCCTCTGAATCGTCTTCATGTATCTGGTTTTACCTCCTGTACAACTTGTATTTACAATGTCTAAAGATAAAACCCTTTACACTCATTTAGTAAACTAACCATTACATCAGTGCATCACTATAACGACTCAGAATATTAGATTTGTATCATTTTTTAAACTGCTTAATGTTCAAACAGTGTTTAAGTTCCATATTTCCACCCCACAGACGGATACACAAATTTAATTCAATTCAATTCAATTTATTTTTGTAGCGCCCAAAATCACAACAACAGTTTCCTCTAAGGCCGTTCCAAGATTCTGATGAGTAAAACATCCACACAGACATATCAGAACAGGAATAAACAACATTCATGTAAAGCAGCAAATGAAACATGGTCCAGTCATCCCCTGTCCTTAGACCCTCCTTCTCAGCAAGGAAAAACTCCAAAAAACCCAGGGTCCTGGGAAAACGAAGAAACCTCGGGGAGCAATGAATGCAATGAACTATAAATGTATAGGCTCATGGATAAACTCAGAGAATGTTTGTGACGTCAGCACGTACACCGGAAGTGCGGAATAAGCACCGCCCCTGTGATCCGCCTGAACCAATCAGCCGCGGCGGCAGCGTCGTGCGTGCTCTCCCATTGGCCACTTTAAACCGCCGGAACTGGAGGGAGCCCGTTTGAACGACAACAGCGGGAGCAGCTCACACGGAGCAGTCTTATTTTATCAGAATGTGTGGGTAATTGTGTGGGGAGCCTCGCCGCTAACAGTCCTCCCCGGGACTCGGTTCATTCGGATTAGAACTCGGTTTCTTTCCGTTCATCTAAAGTTTTTTGTCTTTTTATTCGTGTAGTCGTGCAGTAACCAACGGCTATGGACCGATACGTGTTCGACGCCCCGTGGGAAGTGGTGGATTTGGCAAAGTTCCACGACGCCCCGTCTGACGACGCCTGGTTCGGTAAGACCCGAGTCTGTGTGCGAGTCTCCAGTATGTGCGAGTCTCCAGTATGTGCGAGTCTCCAGTATGTGCGAGTCTACAGTATGTGCGAGTGTGCAGTATGTGCGAGTCTACAGTATGTGCGAGTACATGGTCCCGAGTGCTATGTTAGGGTGACCAGGTTTTCAAGATTAAAAACTGGGATACACCCTGATTGGTAAAAAATGTGAAAATAGTGAAAAAAGCGTGAAACATTGGGCATTCTCGACTCACGTGTGGGTTAGTGTAAAATCTGAGACAAAATATAGAAGCGCAGTCTGCTGGATTTGGGCTAAACAAATGCAATTTATGCTCCTCTGGTGTAGAAATGAAATTGTCCCACTTTAGCCCAAGTTTAGACCTGAACTAGACCTAGTTTAGATCTGATACAGTCCTGGTTTAGACCTGAAATATTCCTTGTTCAACACTGTAAAAGACCTAGTTTAGTCTTGGTTTACATTATTTATAAACCACTTTAAAAACTTTACAGTACATGCCCTGCACACTCTCTACGCCCTGCACACTCTCTACGCCCTGCACACTCTATACACCCTGCACACTCTATACACACTCTATACGCCCTGCACACTCTATACACACTCTATACACACTCTATACACACACTGCACACTCTATACGCCGTGCACACTCTATACACACTCTATACACAGTCTATACACACTGCACACTCTATACACACTCTATACACACTCTATACACACTCTATACACACTCTATACACACTCTATACACACTCTATACGCCGTGCACACTCTATACACACTCTATACACACTGCACACTCTATACGCCGTGCACACTCTATACACCCTGCACACTCTATACGCCGTGCACACTCTATACACACTCTATACGCCCTGCACACTCTATACACACTCTATACACACTCTATACACACTCTATACACACTCTATACACCCTGCACACTCTATACGCCGTGCACACTCTATACACACTCTATACGCCCTGCACACTCTATACACACTCTATACACACTCTATACACACTCTATACACACTCTATACACTCTGCATACACTCTGCACACTCTATACGCCGTGCACACTCTATACACACTCCCTACGCCTAAACTGGGTGCGCAAATAAGATACAGCAAACATGTCTGTGTCGTCCACAGTTACATGGCTGGATGAAAAAATAAAATAAAAAGTGAATTTCCATAGTTAAAAGAAGATATCGCGGGGAGCAGAGTTCTTTGAGCCTCAGTCTGAGTCCAGGGGCCTGTTCCAGAAAGCGGGTTATGTGAAAACTCTGAGTAAGTTTAACCCTGAGATGAGGGAAAGTCTGGGTTTTCTGTTCCAGAAAGCGCCGTAACTGAAACACTGGGTCGTGTTGAAACATAAAAATGTACTTAGTCGTTTGTCCACTCATCACTTCAGTGCACATGAAACTATATTTAAGTCAACAGTGTAAAGAAATGTGAATGGGCCTCATGGCTCTGCAGTAACTTCACATCATATTAACACATACTTCAGTTGGCCCCTCTGGATCTATCCCTGAGGCAGCAGTCAGCTCCTGCTCCTCCTCCTCCTCCTGTGATAGAGAGAGAGAGACTGTTTCAGTACTTTCAACTACCACCTGAGGCAGGATCTGAGTGTGGAATAGTTCCAGCTGCAGGGTGTTGTATTGGGTGGGGAGGCTGCACCAGGCAGAGGACACCATCCTCAACTGTTGGGTGAATAAAATAGGATATATCTATTTGTCTTATTTTATTTGATTAAATGCAGACAGAAGTGTATACTTGCATCTGATGTAGGCACTTGTGTCCATGTGCTGGGCTCAGAAGAGCTTCCCCCAGGGCCCTCCACCCGTCTTTTTGGCCTCTGCTTCTTTCTGTCCGCGGCGCCAAACCAAGATGGCGCCGCGGACGGTCGCCCTGGTGTTTCGGAGCGTCGTCCTTGTCTCACTGCAAACCGTTTTACTCTCCGCGGGAGTTCGCTTCATTCATTCTGGCTGCTGTTTACATCCCGCCGGACGCGGACGTGCACGCGGCTCAGTGCGCGCTCGCAGAGCAGACACTGCTTATGGAGCGGACATACCCGGACTCTCTCGTCATTGTTCTTGGGGACTTTAACAAAGCCAATTTAAGCCAGGAACTTCCCAAATACAAACAGTACATCAAATGCCCAACCAGAGAGGAGAGGACGCTGGATCACTGTTACAGCACGATAAGTGGGGCTTATCACGCAGTGCCCCGCGCTGCACTCGGACTTTCTGACCACGTAATGATCCACCTTATCCCCGCGTACAGACAGAGACTGAAACACTCTAAACCTGTCGTGAGGACGACGAAAAGGTGGAGCAGCGAGGCTAGGGAGGAGCTGCGCACGTGTTTGGAAACCACAGACTGGGACGCTATGAGGGCTGCCTCTGACAGTTTGGATGAGTACACGGACACTGTCACCTCGTATATCCACTTCTGCGAGGACAGCATTGTGCCATCACGCACCAGGGTGAGTTATAACAATGACAAACCCTGGTTTACTCCCAAACTCAAACAGCTGTGGCTAGTAAAAAGGGAGGCTTTCAGAAGTGGGGATAAAGACCTCTACAAGGACGCCAAGTACCGGTTTAGCAGGGAAGTGGGCACTGCTAAACTCCAGTTCTCTGAGAATATGCAGCAGCAGATTTCAGAGGGCCAACTGCTTCTGTGTGGAGGAGTTTTAGGAAAATCACCAACTACAAACCTAAAACTCCACACTCCACGGATGACCTGTCCCTAGCCAACAGTCTTAACGACTTCTACTGTCGTTTTGATGAGTCATCAAGCAGCTCTCACACCTCCAACTGTCCCAACAATAGAGACAATAGAGACAACCCGGACACTCATCCCCCCACTGTTTCCCCCTCACCAGAGCCATCGCCACCCTTTCACATTCATGAGGCAGATGTGAAGAAGCAGTTCAAGAGGATGAATGTCCGGAAGGCGTCAGGCCCAGATGGCGTCTCTGCTGCCACCCTGAGACACTGTGCTAACGAGCTGGCCCCAGTGTTTACAGACATCTTCAATTCTTCACTGCAGGCGTGTCATGTGCCTGTCTGCTTCAAAACTTCCACCATTGTTCCTGTCCCCAAGAAGCCAAGGACCACCGGACTCAATGACTACAGACCTGTGGCTCTGACATCTGTGGTCATGAAGTCATTGGAGCGCCTGGTTCTGCCCCACCTCAAGACCCTCACGGCCCCCCTCCTGGACCCCCTGCAGTTTGCCTACAGAGCCAACAGGTCTGTAGACTGGCACGCCATCAACATGGCTCTACACTTCACCCTGCGGCATCTGGACTCCCCGGGAACCTACGCCAGGATCCTGTTTGTGGACTTCAGCTCTGCCTTCAACACCATCCGCCCAGACCTCCTCCAAGGCAAGCTGTCCCAGATGAACGTGCCTGATCCTCTCTGCAGGTGGATCACTGACTTCCTGACGGACAGGAAGCAGCACGTGAGGCTGGGAAGAATGTCTCTGACTCCCCGGACCATCAGCACCGGCTCTCCCCAAGGCTGTGTTCTTTCTCCTCTGCTCTTCTCCCTGTACACCAACTGCTGCACCTCTTCCCATCAGTCTGTCAAGCTCATCAAGTTTGCAGATGACACCACGGTCATCGGGCTCATCTCGGACGAGGGATGAGTCTGCCTACAGGACGGAGGTTGATCGCCTGGTGTCCTGGTGCAGCCAGAACTACCTGGTGCTTAATGCCCAGAAGACAGTGGAGATGATTGTGGACTTTAGGAAGCACACAGCCCCACTCCCTCCATCATCCTGACCGACACCCCCATCACCACTCTGGACTCATTCCGCTTCCTGGGGACCACCATCACCCAGGACCTCAAATGGGAGCCCACCATCACCTCCATCATAAAGAAGGCCCAGCAGAGGATGTACTTCCTGAGGCAGCTGAAGAAATTCAACCTGCCAGCACGGACAATGGTGCAGTTCTACACTGCCATCATCGAGTCCATCCTCACCTCCTCCATCACCGTGTGGTATGCTGGAGCCACCACCAGGGACAAACAGAGACTGCAACGTGTTGTGCGCTCTGCTGAGAAGGTGATTGGTTGCAGCCTTCCATCTCTTCAGGACCTGTACACCTCCAGGACTCGGACACGTGCAGGTCGAATTGCAGCTGATCCTTCTCACCCTGGACATGGACTTTTTGACCTGCTCCCCTCAGGCAGGAGGCTACGGTCCATTCGGAAGAGAACCTCTCGCCACAAAAACAGTTTCTTCCCCTCTGCTGTTGGACTCATAAATAATAACACTCGGACTGGTCCCACCCCCCACTCTGCTTCTGTCACATGACCCTGTGTTCTCGCACCTGCCTGCACCTGCCTGTTTTGCACTGATCACTGATACTCTCATACTCTATATTATTATACTCCTGTACATTTGTAAATTTTGTTATATTATACTATAGCTTTATTTTATTCTATTATTTGTTGAATGTCAGTGTTTGTCTACATCCTGCTCCAAGTACCGCAGCAATTTCCTAATGTTGTGAACCTGTTCACTCATATGGCAATAAAACACATTCTGATTCTGATTCTGATTCTGATTCTGGCTGAGCAGAACTCAGATGATTTTTTTGTCATGTGCACAGTCACATTTCAAATGCAGCCTATTGAACTATAAATGTATAGGCTCATGGATAAACTCAGAGAATGTTTGTGACGTCAGCACGTACACCGGAAGTGCGGAATAAGCACCGCCCCTGTGATCCGCCTGAACCAATCAGCCGCGGCGGCAGCGTCGTGCGTGCTCTCCCATTGGCCACTTTAAACCGCGGAAGCAGCGCACACGGAGCTGTGTTTTGGTAAGAGCGAGATTTAAAGCTTCATCTGCACAAACCCGAACACAACCCGGGATAAAACTAATACTATTAACACTACGCATCCTTTTCTGTGATCTGCAACCGCGATTTCAGACCATTTCCATTCCATTTTATCAGAATGTGTGGGTAATTGTGTGGGGAGCCTCGCCACTAACAGTTTGCCCCGGGACTCGGTTCATTCGGATTAGAACTCGGTTTCTTTCCGTTCATCTAAAGTTTTTTGTCTTTTTATTCGTGTAGTCGTGCAGTAACCAACGGCTATGGACCGATACTTGTTCGACGCCCCGTGTGCAGTATGTGCGAGTCTACAGTATGTGCGAGTCTACAGTATGTGCGAGTACATGGTCCCGAGTGCTATGTTAGGGTGACCAGGTTTTCAAGATTAAAAACTGGGATACACCCTGATTGGTAAAAAATGTGAAAAGCGTGAAACATTGGGCATTCTCGACTCACGTGTGGGTTAGTGTAAAATCTGAGACAAAATATAGAAGCGCAGTCTGCTGGATTTGGGCTAAACAAATGCAATTTATGCTCCTCTGGTGTAGAAATGAAATTGTCCCACTTTAGCCCAAGTTTAGACCTGAAATAGTCCTGGTTTAGACCTGAACTAGACCTAGTTTAGATCTGATACAGTCCTGGTTTAGACCTGAAATATTCCTTGTTCAACACTGTAAAAGACCTAGTTTAGTCTTGGTTTACATTATTTATAAACCACTTTAAAAACTTTACAGTCGGCAAAAGTGCTGCACACAAACATGCAAAAGACAAGGACAGTAAAACACAATATACAATAGAAACACAATACAACTACTACTCAACAACAGTGTTCAAAAAAGGTGAGTTTTCAGGAGTGATTTAAAAACGGTACAGAGTCCATCTCTAATGGCAACTGGTTCCACAAATGTGGGGCAGCAACAGAAAACGCACAAAACTGTAAACGTCCACATGGACCCAAACACAGGCGGAGGAGGGGGTGCAGAGGCCTCGTGCTTTTGTGTTATTACAAGTGTTTTGAAGAATATTTTGGACACTATTTAGTTCCAGAGTACTGAATCCCCACATTAAAATCTATTTTGCAATGTCTTCATGGGCCAATCGGTGTACCGTTTCTAAATTAAATATTCTGAATAGCACCAAATGAAAAGATAACTGTACCAGAATACAGTTACTTAAATATATATTCTCCGTACAGTGTAGCTGTGGGGTCTTAAAAGTCATCAAAAGATCTTGAATTTCATGTTCCTAAATTAAGGCCTTAAAAAGTCTTAAATTATGTCACCCAAGTCTTATTTTTTCCACAAAGGTCTTAAATTTTATGAGCCTATTTTCTTAGTAAACTCGCAAGACAATGTAAAAGGTTAGTTTGTCTTGTTAGAATGTTAGAAATGATTTTTGGCCATTTTACAGCAACACGTATGACTATGAACGAGTTCTGAATGAGATTTTAGAATAAAAGTATTTTTTGTTGTTTAAAGCAGTGAGTAATGGTCAGCATTAGAATTGGATCTGGTGTTTTTCTTTTGCCCGCATAATGGGAGCGATGTTGGACTTAATTTTCATTTAAGGTGGTCTTAAAAAGGTCTTAAGTTTGGGGGAGTCAAACCTGTGGACACACTCCAGAAGTACATGTGTTCAGTTACTTCCCAACACTGGTTCTTGACTTGTTTGTTGTTCATATATTTGTGTTGCAGAGAAACGGGAGAGTGGGAGTCTGAACTCGCCTCTGATGTTTGACGCCGTCAGTGAAGCTCCACACACAGAGGCTCCTGCACCAGTGCACACAGGTTTGATCTCATCACTGTGTACTACAGTGTGTCTGTGTACTACTACTACTACTGCTACTACTACTACTGTGTGTCTGTGTACTACTACTACTACTGTGTGTCTGTGTGTACTACTACTACTGCTACTGCTGCTACTACTGCTACTACTACTACTACTACTACTGCTGCTACTACTACTACTACTACTGCTACTACTACTACTACTACTACTGCTGCTACTGCTGCTACTACTGCTACTACTGCTACCACTGCTGTCAACTACCACTACTACCACCAGTGCTACTACCACCGCTACCACTGTGTGTCCGTGTTCAAATACTGCTACTACTGCTACAGTGTGTCTGTGTACCACTTTACCAATACCACCGCTACTGCTACACAGTGTGTCTGTGCTGCTACCACAGTGTGTCTACCACTACTGGCTACTGCTACTACTGCTACTGCTGCTACTGCTACTGCTACTGTGTGTCTGTGTCTACCACTGCACTGCTGCTACAGTGTGTCTGTGTACTTCACTGCTACCACTACTGTGGTGTCGTGATCACTACTGCTGCGTCCGCTGTACTACTGCTTACTGTGTTGTGGTACCACCACTACTACTACTACTACTGCTGTGTCCGTGTCCCATTGTGTCTACTACTACAGTGTGTCTGTGCACTCTGCTACTGCTACTACTGTGTGTCCGTGTCTACCAATACCGCTACTACAGTGTGTCTGTGTACCACTGCTACCACTGTGTGTCTGTGCACTCATCACTACTACTACTGCTACTACAGTGTGTCTGTGTACTACTGCTACTACTGTGTGTCTGTGTACTACTACTACTACTACTACTACTGTGTGTCTGTGTCAACTACTACTACTACTACTACTACAGTGTGTCTGTGTACTACTACTACTGCTACTACTGTGTGTCTGTGTCTACTACTACTGCTACTACTACTACTACAGTGTGTCTGTGTACTACTACGACTACTACTACTACTGTGTGTCTGTGTCTACTACTACTACTACTACTACAGTGTGTCTGTGTACTAATACTACTACTGCTACTACTACTACTACAGTGTGTCTGTGTACTACTACTACTACTACTACTACTACTACTACTACTACTACTACTACTACAGTGTGTCTGTGTACTACTACTGCTGCTACTACTACTACTACTACTACTACTGTGTGTCTGTGTACTGCTACTACTACTACTACTGTGCGTCTGTGTACTACTACTACTACTGCTACTACTACTGCTACTACTACTACTGTGTGTCTGTGTACTGCTACTACTACTACTGTGCGTCTGTGTACTACTACTACTACTGCTACTACTACATTGTGTCTGTGTGCTACTACTACTGCTACTACTACTACTACTACTACAGTGTGTCTGTGTGCTACTACTACTACTGCTACTACTACTACTAGTACTACTACAGTGTGTCTGTGTGCTACTACTACTACTGCTACTACTACTACTACTACTACAGTGTGTCTGTGTACTATTACTACTACTGCTACTACTACTACTAGTACTACTACAGTGTGTCTGTGTGCTACTACTACTACTACTACTACTACTACTACAGTGTGTCTGTGTGCTACTACTACTACTACAGTGTGTCTGTGTACTACTACTACTGCTACTACTACTACTACTACTACAACAGTGTGTGTGTACTACTACTGCTGCTACTACTACAGTGTGTCTGTGTACTACTGCTGCTACTACTACTACTACTACTACAACAGTGTGTCTGTGTACTACTACTACTGCTGCTACTACTACTACTACAGTGTGTCTGTGTACTACTACTACTACTGCTACTACTACTACAGTGTGTCTGTGTACTACTGCTACTACTGCTACTACTACTACTACTACTACTACAGTGTGTCTGTGTACTACTACTACTACAGTGTGTCTGTGTGCTACTACTACAACAGTGTGTCTGTGTACTACTGCTACTACTACTACTACTACTACTACAGTGTGTCTGTGTACTACTACTACTACAGTGTGTCTGTGTACTACTACTACTACAGTGTGTCTGTGTACTACTACTGCTACTACTACTACTACAGTGTGTCTGTGTACGTGCGTGCGTGCGTGTCTGTGTGTGTGTGTCTGTGTGTGTGTGTGTGTGTGTGCGCGTGTGTGTGTGGGGTGTGTGTGTGTATGTGTGTGTGTGTGTGTGTGTGTGTGTGTGTATGTGGGGTGTGTGCGCTCTTTCTCTTTGTGCTTTGTTTTATCGGCGCCTGTTCATTTCTGTACTTGTATCAGAGCGTAAGATCTTTAGTGTGTGGTTTGTGCCGTTTGTGGTTTGTGCCGTTTCGTTTGGTAATAAAACTGAGACGAGTCATTTAAGGACATTTCTGCTCTCGGCTCTAACATGAGTCAGTAGAGTCACTTTTTCTTTGTGTTTTGGTCGTTTTCAAGCAGCTTTTCTGTATTTTACCTAAACAAATGACCTCTCTTTACTGTTGCAGGATCAGTTTGGTCAAAAATAGAAAAAACTAAAGTCTGTTTCAGTCTTTAGTCTTTTGCTTTTGATTCACATTTTATAATCACACAAACTTTTCCTCAGCCTCAGGTCATTTCTCTTCACTAGTTTTGTGGAGTTTTTACCACGGAAATAATAATGAAGAATTTTAGAAATAAACTCAGACAAATGAAAATTGTCACAGTACAAAACAGCACAAACCAAAGACAAACGTTTCGACCAAAATAAAACTGTGAATATCTGAAGAACCAGAATCACACAAACTGAACTTTCTGCAGCACAAACGACTGACACAGTTTTTGTAGGTTTGAGTTTGAGGCGACTTCAGCAGGTTTGTGGGCAGTGATCCTGCGCTGTTCTCTGGTTCAGGGTTTAAAGTCACCTCTGTTTCCTCTCTCAAATGTGCAAATATGTTTGTCTTTTCTTAAATTGCATATTTCTTATACAGAACTTGACCTTTCAGATTCTGAAGTCCAGCGTCTCACAAAAGGAGTGTGCACCATGAATACAACTTTAAATACACAACATGGAAGGGCAAGAGGGAGTCACGTTTCTTCTGCTCATTGTGGTAAGACGTTCTTCTCTTTATCTAACATGGCTCCGAGTTCACAAGAGGCAGTTTTGTGTAATACAGGAGCTTTAATCAAACCTAAAAGGATCTGAACTCTTTGAACATCGTCTGGTTCTGTTTGTTCACAGGTCGTTTTTGTGATCGAGGTGACCACAGGCCTCACCTGTCACCGGGCAGAATACCTGATCGGACAGGAGTGTTGTCCCATGTGTCCAGCCGGTATGTGCCAACTCTTTACCGTCATCTCAACTGGGACAGAACAAAGTGATTTGTGTCATAAATAATAATCAGGCACATGAGTGTTGATGGGCTAATGATAACCTACGCTTTTGTCAAACTGGATCTCCACTGGATTATTCAGCTTTTTGTCTAAGATTTAATAATGGATTTAATAATTGGTCCAAACGCTCCAGGCCGCGCTCTGATTGGTCCAAACGCTCCAGGCCGCGCTATGATTGGTCCAAAAGCTCCAGGCCGCTCTGATTGGTCCAAGCGCTCCAGCTCTGATTGGTCCACACGCTCCAGGCCGCTCTCTGATTGGTCCAAACGCTCCAGGCCGCGCTCTGATTGGTCCAAACGCTCCAGGCCGCGCTCTGATTGGTCCAAATGCTCCAGGCCGCGCTCTGATTGGTCCAAACGCTCCAGGCCGCGCTCTGATTGGTCCAAACGCTCCAGGCCGCGCTCTGATTGGTCCAAACGCTCCAGGCCTCGCTCTGATTGGTCCAAACGCTCCAGGCCTTTTTGATGAAGTTTCTTGAGTTCTTTTGCTTTCAAGTTATGTTCGTGGCAGCAATTAAGGTCATAATTAATATTTCTTCCCAAATCAACAGTTACAGATGCTTTAGGACAGGGGCAACAAGAAAAAATGATTAAAATGTGATTTCATTGTAAACGTCTGCGAGCAAATGAGGATTATATTGGTATTACAGACTGAAGAAATGTGTGCTGCTTCAGGAAGGTCGGTAAAATGACAAACACGGCCCAACATTTGGTCTCCACAATTCTTATTAGGGCTGCAACAACTAATCGATTAAATCGATTAAAATCGACTATTAAAATAGTTGGCAACTAATTTTGTAATCGATTAGTTGACTAGTTCACGTGACAAAGTCCAAGCGGGAGAATCGGGTGTTGTGAGATGTGTCTATATTGTGTCTATAGCTCAGTGCAGGAGAGAGAGAGAGGGTGAGTGACTGTGTGCTGGATGTATGTCTGGAGCAGTGGAGCCGGGTCTCGCTCCGTGTGTGTGTCCCGTGTGCTCTCAGGGAAAGACAGAGACGGCGATCGGGCAAGTAGAGGGTAAAAGGTGCTACTCCTACAGTGTAGTGAGCTAATAAAGCCCCACTCTGCAGCGAAACTGCCTCCTTTTATTTACATTTTCATACACCGCAAACGCACGAGGTCCTCAAGGGGTTAACCCCGGAGGGAAGCAATCCCCGGCCCTGGAGAAGACGATCTCCCCTGTGCTCCCCAACCACGGTTAGGGGGCGAGAACAGGAAAGGTTAACACAGGGGGGAAAAAAGAGGACACTTGAGAAATGGCGTCTCCCCTTTAAAATCAGTCGGACTCTGGTGAGATTTCACAAACATATTGGCAACCTTTTTTTGACATGAAAAGTAGTTGGGTGCATTACTGGTACAAGTTAATAGGAACGTTTTAATCACAACGTATTGTTTGACACTATACAAGTTAAACCGAAGTTGCTTGGTGTTAGCTAGTTCGCACATATTAGCCGCGATTGCATTGGAACAATGTGTTTCTAAGCCATTAACTAGTCCAGTTAACCTCTTAAACCCTCTCTGTGATTGGCTGGTGCTCCTGTCCATCACAGAGTGTGCGGTACAAGCCCACGAACACCGTGATTGGTCAAAGCTTTGTTGATCTGACCGCGTTCGTAATAGAGAGAGGGGTTGGCAGAGCGAGCACAGCTTCTGTGCGTAAACCCAGGACGCACGGCTAACTTACTTTTAGCACAGTTTTGGAGCACTTTCCTCCTTTTTATCCGATAATAATCGATTAGTTGAAAAATAATCGCCAGATTAATCGATTATGAAAATAATCGTTAGTTGCAGCCCTAATTCTTATTCACACATTTAACGCACAAACCTGCACATTTAGCACGAGTTCTTCTCTCAAACTCTGTTCCACCTCGTGATGTCATCGTGTGGTGATACAGGAAGTGCTGCACTGTGTTTTTCAACTCCACACACCTTCACTAGAATCACCTGGATCATTTTTGTTCTCTGTTGAACGAAGAGGAGTAAAACTACCACTTCATGACATCACAGGGTGGAACTGATTTAGACCTGTTTTAGTCCTGGTTTAGTACTAATTTAGTCCTGGTTTAGACCTGGTTTAGTCCTAGTTTTAGTCCATGTGGTCACAGGAATTTCCCATCTCTGCTGAACTAAAGGTAAATGGAGCTGTTCAAACAGTTGGAAACCACTTCATGACATCACGAGGTGGAACAGAGCGTTTGGAGCTTTGCAGATGTAACAGACGAATAATAAAGAGTCAAACATGTGAATGAAACAAACACGACTCCAGCTCTGAGTGTGAAGAGGAACAGCAGAACAGGACTTAAAGTTCACGACAGTCAGTGTTGGTAATATTTCCTTCCCGTCGTGTTCCAGTCCTGGTCTGAAATGTTTGGCGAGTGGTCAGTCACAGGACACATGTACCACACTTATTAAGAATAATAAGAATCATTAGCATACAGATGTGTATATTTCACAGCCGTCTGTCTCTGTTGGAACAGGAAATCGGGTCCGTAAACACTGCACAGAGTTTCACAGCACATCCTGTGTCCCGTGTGACAGTGGGACATACATGGACGTTCCCTCAGGGAGGACGGAGTGTCTGCGCTGTCGGAGCTGCGATTCAGGTAAACTCCACTTTATCAGTGCTGGACTAACAGAACGTGCTGTACTTAACCCTCGAAGACCTACGGTATCGTACACGACTCAGAGGAATATGTTTCTATAACCACAGAACTTTAACGGTAAAAGACAGAAACGTCCTTTTCCCCTCTGAAAGTGCAGACATAGAGGTTTCCGTACATTTCTGCGGCTTTATCCTACGTCACACTCACGCTGTGTGATGACGGGAGCAAAACGAGTGTCCAATAGGAACTTTGTTTTCCCCAAACTCATGCGCTCCGTCCATTTTGATCGAGCCAAACTTTGCCAAAGAGTGAAGTGAGTCAAGATGGTCGACACAGCACTTCTGCATGTGGCTCTGGCCCTGGACCTGACAGGAGCTGTTTCCAGGACTGGACCAGGAAAGTCATGGGTCATTTGTATAAAAGAGTGAATTTTATTTTCTGTTGTTTTTTTTCATCTCTATTTCTGGTCCTGTAGCTTTTATCACAGCCTCATGACACAACTACAGCAGCAGATTGTGAAATAACAGGTTGGACTGAACAAAAGGAGGTAGAACACTTCATTAGGGGTAAAAGGGGCAGTTTTAAAAGCAACATTAAGACAAAAAATTGAGGCGAGGAGAAAAGTACTAAAACTGCCCTGAGGTCTTCAGGGGAGGTGCTTTGTGTGACAGCAAAAGTCAGTAGACGGTAGAATTTGAAGATATTATCTAATATGTGTGTATATTTATATGACCCTTGGTGTTATGTGTAAATATACCGACATCTATAACTGACAACAGTAACTGAACCGAACGACTAAATAAAAAAAGAAGAACTGAAACAGTAGAGTTGAGTTCTTTCACCTCTGGTCTGTTTGCAGATGTGTGAAGTTTATGGTCTGTGTGGGTTTCAGTGCAGAAGTGATCAGGGTTTGACTCTGTTTAACTCTACAGGACATTTACTGTTATAGAAACAAACTTCGACTTTATCACTGTGTGTTTGGGATCAGCTCCACAAACAAATAATGTGAATAACAAGAGTTTGTGAATCTTTACAGCCGAGAACAGCCGCGTCTGTGGAGCCGAATCATTTCAACTTTCTAAAACTATTGTGGATAAAGGAATTTCACTCTTTCACTTTATTTATTCTGACTGAAAAAACATTAAATTCCCAGTTCTATAATAATCTACAATCATAAACCAGTTCAACATGTTTATAACCAGACACTTTAGTTTCACTTCCAGTGTGTGTGTTCAGAGTGTTCACTCCTCTTTCTCTGCCAAAGGGCCAGACTGGAAATAAATAACATGTAAAAGTTGTTTCCAGCTAAACGTACTCCTACTGATGAGGTCAAATGTTGAATATTTGTATGTTACTCATGTGTTTTGTCTGTTTCCATGCATCAGAACAGTTTTTATGCATCAGAACAGTTTTTATGCATCAGAACACTTTTAAGGCTAGAGGTTGTTTACACACACACGTTTGAAACTTAAAAAGTCAATTACACACAAAGGTGTCCTCAGGTTATGAGGAAGTGTTTGTGTAGCTTTTATTAGAGATCGACCACATGACTGATACTGTTTGGAGCCCAGAGGCAACGATGACCGATAAACTCTGCCAATATTTTTGATTATTTTCCACAAAGTTCATTTTTTTAATTTACAGACTTGCCCACAGCCTTCTTACCACTTTGACAGAGCTGTAGTCACGTTTGTGCAGTCGCCCCTTTGTATTAAAGTGTTCAAATAAAGCTTCACGTGTCCTCGTTAGGCAGCAGGTCGAGCAAAACTAAATATGTCTCTGCTGGAGATTTAAGAACGATAATCGATACGCTAAAGATGCAAATACGGAACTGTGTTTGTGTAACTGTGTTTAAAGTTGAACTCAGCCCGTTTGAAGCTAAAGTCGTTTCTAGAGGAGGTGAATTCTGTCAGGAGCCAAAAAACGGCACAGATCAGTGTTTCCTCGGTGGAGATCTCACTGTGGCAGTGAGTCTGTCGACTCCAGCGGCGGCGAGAGGCTCGAGCTGCCAGAAGCAACAAGTGAAGATCGACTACTGATGGTGAAGAAGAAGAGAAACTGAAAGTTGTTGAAAGAAAATGGTTCAGGAATGTATTTTTTAGCATTTTTCATAAAATATAATTCACTGGTAAATAAGCAGTGAAAATGGCCTCTGCAGTGGGAAATCAGCAGAGGGAAGTGTGAGGTGCTTATAAAGATGTTTTCTAACGTTTCCAGACACTGAGTGAACCAGGCAGAGCGTTTGGTTTGTTAGACTCGTGGCTGCTGTCAGATGGGTTAAAGTGGAGTTAAGCTTCTTCAGTCTGAAGCAAATTGGTGTTTTACGTGGAAGTTCAGAACTTGCCCCCATCACTACACTAGTTCAGAACTTGCCCCCATCACTGCACTAGTTCAGAACTTGCCCCCATCACTACACTAGTTCAGAACTTGCCCCCATCACTGCACTAGTTTGTTGCCTTGACAGACTCACACACAGTGAGATCTCCACCGAGGAAACACTGATCTGTGCCGTTTTTTGGCTTCTGACAGAATTCACCTCCTCTAGAAATGACTTTAGCTTCAGATGGGACAGAGTTCAGCTTGTGTAACTGTGTGTGTACCTGTGTGTGTACCTGTGTGTGTAACTGTGTTTGTTGTCCCCAGGTTCTGGCCTCAGAGTGAAGGTTCCGTGTTCGTCCATTTCTAACGCCGTGTGTGAGCCTGAGGAGGGGCACTTCTGTGTGGAGCTGTCCGACGAGAGGAGCTGTGAACTGTCCCGGAAACACTCGCTCTGTCGCCCCGGAGAATACGTCCAAACACCAGGTCAGCGTGAGAAGAAACTCACTCCTAATATAGACTCTACTGGATTAAACGAGCTGCTTCTCCCTCTGCGGAGGCTGGAGTCTTGTCTCCACTGTGTAACAGGTCCCGACAGATCCCAGCCCAGGCCACTGTTCTCCACACACGTGTCCCGAAGAGTCACTTTTATTAAAACATCAAATAAACAACTGACCCAAAGTCAAATGTTCCTTTGAAGAGGAAAAAGGGGTCATCAGTGTAGCGCCCGTACCACTGGATATTGTCCTTAAAGTGGTTTGTTTGCTCATAGAAGTTCCTCTCCTCCCACATATATAAACCTGGGGCACATGGCTGTGCCTGTGGTCTGTCTGTAGAGTCAATCCTGGAACAGAAGCACATTGTTTTTGAGTCCACTCTGTAGGGGGAGATGGACCGTCTGTTGTAGGAGGTGCTGTAAAGCTTCCAGGCGCTCTCTGTCATCCATGTTAGTGCAGTATATAGAGTAGGGTTGGGCGGTAATATGGTAATACGGTATCCCACGGTATCTAAAAATAGCCACGGTATCAGATTCATTACCGTCATTAAAAAAAATCTTGCCCTAATATAATATTAACTATAATTGATTTAATGCCTAAATAAAGAGTGTTTTTTCAACACTTATGTATGTGTGGTTGTGTTTGTTAATTTAATACTATTACAGTTTAAAACGAATATTACTATGTTATAGTGTTGCTCTTAAGTTCCTGGATGTTGCGTAGTCACGTGACATTACCGCTCCGGAAGGAGAAGGACAAGACAACATGACAGGCCCCGCTGAGTTGGTCCCAAAGAAAAACACGTCTGCAATTTGGCAGCATTTCGGATTTCGGCCAAATGACAAGGGAGAGCCAGGCAGATCCGGTCGGCACTGCATATTGTCGCGAGCCTGTTATTTCGGGATATGAAGACCCACTTCTTTGGTGGAAATCCAATGGAGTCAGGCGCGTTCCTTTAATGTCGCGGGTTGCCCGAAAATACCTGTGCGTTTGTGCCACCAGCTCTCCATCGGAACGGGTCTTCAGCACCGCGGGCAAAGTTGTCAACCCACAACGTGCCCTACTCAAGCCGGAAAAAGTGAATATGCTGGTTTTTCTGGCGAAAAACATTCAATAGCTTAATCATTTTATTTTCAATAAGGAGTGGCTTTTTCTGACGACAAAACGGTTCGAAATGTTGTATAGTTGTACTTTTAATTTATTTGATTCATGTTAATATGTTTTAAAAATATACAAACGAGCATTTCCGCTGCGTTCTCATATGCACATTTTCGGTTATGTCTTGTTAGCCTGTTTATTGTTCAGATTTTCTTATTTGATAAGATCAAGTATTTTATTTATTTGATTCTTGTTGGTTTGTTACTGCCTTTGTTATTTAATCTAATTTTTGTTATTTGATAAGCCTGTGAGTGCTGGATTATATAGGGCTGTGTTTTAATTTAATTGATGTAGCCTATAGATTACTGTACTGGAAGTGGGCTTTAGCCCATAGACGATTTGTTATTTCGTTCTGTCGGTTGACTGCTGTATTTGCACTTTTTGTTAATAAAAGTTACTAATTTTTTACATGTTTTGTTATGTTTTCAGTATCATTAGGCCTATGTAATGCTTGCTTTTCTGTTTCTAAACGGTATAGGTGCAAGCTGCCATTTGGCCAGCGGACTCCACCTCCACGAAGTGTTTTTGTCTTGTTTTTTTTTTTTTTTAGCCTTAGCAACGGTAATACCGTATACCCCGGGAAAATGTGGAGACGGTTTAACGGTATCAAAATTTGGATACCGCCCAACTCTAATATAGAGCTTCAGCGTGACGGGTCTTTGGACAAGCCGCGGGTAGATTCGTTCGACTGATATTCCTGATATGTTGATTACACTCTCCTCATTGGGGTCCGATGTGCCCCAGGGAGGAACATCGTTGTTCTGCTTTGTGTTGAGCTGGTCTTTGTGTGGATCAGTGAAGACAGGAGCTCAGCAGCTTCCAGCGAGGCAAATCCACACAGGCCCACGACAAACTGTCTCCAGAGAACTTTACCGAGTGGGTCTGAGCAGAGGCGGCACGGTGGCTGAGGCCTCACAGCAAGAAGGTTGCGGGTTCGATACCCGGGTCGCCCGGGCCTTTCTGTGTGGAGTTTGCATGTTCCTCCCCGTGTCTGGATGGGTTTCCTCCGGGTACTCCGGTTTCCCCCATCAACCCAAAACATGCCCGCACCCCTATGAACTAACATCAAGGACCATGTTGTCCACCCTCCTGTGGGCTCACCACCTGCAGAGGGGTTCATAGGGGGGGTCAGGTGCTATGAGTATTGGGCAGCACGCTGCCCCCGCGACCCAGCCGGATTAAGCGGGAGAAGATGGATGGATGGATGGATGGATGGTCTGAGCAGAATAAAACCCAGATACTAAAGCTTAAGGGTTATTTTATTTAATTTTCATTTCATTTAACCTTTATTTCACCAGGCAAAACATTAAGAACAGATTCTTATTTACAGTGTTGACCTGGAACAATTTAAGGGAAAGGGAAGAAAACAATATTCACACAGACAATAAGCAATAAATTAATGATCAGTCAATGAAACATTTACACGACTCCTTAAAAATGTCCTTCAATCTGTGTTTAAATGCAGAAAGTGAAATCAAAGTGTCCATATGCAGAGGGTTTTCAGATGAGTTCTGATCATTTGCAGCAGCAAAACGAAAAGACATCAGGCCAAATGAAGACTTGGTTTTTGGAGCTTTCAGTTTGAGGAGTCGTGAGGATCGTTTTGTCTTGAGGGGAGTTTCTGCTGCAGTAACTGATGCAGATATGGAGGGAGAGACCGAGCGAGGTTTATATATGAACAAGAGCCAGTGGCGACGGGACTGAAGTGAGGCCAGTTAACCTGAGAGTGCAGCACACAGAGGTGTGTCCTGCTCTTACTTCATTCATTTCATAGAGGGTTTGACCCGTCCAATGAGCTCGTCCTGGTCAGGGGTACACAGCTGGAGGAGCAGGTGAGGCTGGGGTCACTGGGCCACAATACACCAAAAATAACAGACAGTCGCAGAAAATACTACATGACCTGCAGTGTGGAGCATTGAAAATAACACCAAGCTTCTCTGTTCATACGAGCACATTTCTGTTCATACGAGCACATTTGTGTTCATACGAGCACATTTCTGTTCATACGAGCACATTTCTGTTCATACGAGCACATTTCTAACTGTGTGTGACCCTAACCCTCTGTCCACAGGGAGCTCCTCTGCAGACACCGTGTGCTCCCCGTGTCCTTCCGGCTCCTTCTCTAACGGGACTCTGTCGTTCTGTCGGACTCACACACGGTACGGCTCTGTTTGTTTCTGTCTTTCCCCACACACACGGTAAGAAGATGAACATGGCTGGACCTCGTCCCACCTAGAGCCGGGCACCGATTTCCTTTTTACCAGTATTTTAACAATACCAGTTCCTGGATGGTTCTTTTTTCTTTTTTTTTTTTGGTGCCTGCATTCTTAAGCCAGTTTTATTAAGAAAATAATCCTTGAAATATAGCCGCAAGCGGCGATGATTGGCCCTCACGTGCGCCTACGCCGCACCCCGCAAACAGCGTGCCCTGCAAAACGACATGCGCAGCACATCGTGCCGTGCAACGCCGCGCCCCACACTGACCCTAATAACCGTTACCACACTTTTCATCTGCTTTACAGTGTTTTATATTCAGGCTGAGATCATGTATTAGTGATTCAAATTTCCCAGGCCAACTCATCCTCCGTCTTTGCGCCCCTGGTGGTCAACAGTGAAAACTTCACCATGTCCGTAATGTATTTTTTTGCTCGTAGTCATACATAGAATTTAATTCCCAAATTTTGTACAAATCCGATAATGTTGGCGTTTCATTATACTAGGGGGCGCTATAGTGTAATTTTCCATATGCTTTATAGTGTTTTATATTCAGGCCGTGATCAGCATCAGTGACTCAAATTTCAGCTCGATCGGACTAATTCTGTGCCAACGGGAGCAAATCTTCACATTGAATCTTGTCTAAATTTTAATTGAACTTTGCGACTGAGGCTGTGGAAAAGTTTATATAAAATATGAATGAAAAGCAAATGACTAAAGACTGAAACAGACTTTTCCTCAGCCTCAGGTCGTTTCTCTTCACTAGTTTTGTGGAGTTTGTCTCCGTCAGCTGAGCAGAAATGACGTCCTATATTTACCACAGAAATAATAATGAAGAATTTTAGAAATAAACTCACACAAATGAAACTGTCACAGCACAAAACAGCACAAACCAAATACAAACGTTTGACATAATTTTCTTCCTGTTTTGAGGCTGTTTCACATTCTGAGGTTCTGGACGACGTCATCGACCAAAATAAAACTGTGAATATCTGAAGAACGAAACTTTTTGCAGCACAAACGATAGACACAGTTTTTGTAGGTTTGCGTTTGACGGGGGAAACTTCACGCAGGTTCCCTTCGACCGTCGATGCTGCGAGAGGCGGATCCACCAAGTGAAACCGGCTCATGGATCAGACTAATATTTGTCAGAGTAAAATAATGTCTGAAAATTCCTTCACTGTCTGTCTGTGCCACAGTAGTTTGCCTTTTGTTTTATTTTCCTGTTCCACTTGGACGATCAGTTTATCTGATGCTGAACACAGTAAGTCCAATATAATGTGTATATGTAATATAATGTCATATAAAAGTCCACGCTGTGACTGTGTGTTTATAATGAGTGAAAAAGTCACTCTAAGTGGAGTTAATTCTCACATAAATGGAAAATTACACATTTTGGTGTGTGTAATTGTGCATCTCTTTCTATTTTTATTTGAAGGTTTATTTCAGTCCAAATGAACAAATCCAAATGTAATTTCCACCCTGGAAATGCAGAAGTGCTGTGGCTCTGGCCGTGGACCTGACAGGATTTATTTTCTGTTTTTTTTTTTTCTTCATCTTTATTTCTGGTCCTGTAGCTTTTATCACAGCCTCATGACACAACTACAGCAGCAGATTGTGAAATATCTGATTTTCAAAGTTAAGACACTCCCTGCCCCGAGTTTCCTCCTCTGGGTCATGTGATCTACCGGGTCTGTCTCCTTGCTCTGTACTTCTCTCCTCATCAGAGCATCCGGTTGCTGCTTTGACATCTCCTTCATCCGCTTTACACAAAGAACCTTTTTGTTTTTGCGTTTCCAACACGGTGAGTCCAGACTGAGCACATTTCACTGTCACAAAAGGATTTTAAACAGACTCTTTTGTACCATGAACATGCTAAAACAGAACTGCAGTAACGGGCTTAACCAACATTTGCTTAAAAGAGATTTACTTTGCATTTCTATGTGAAGATTATTCTGTACAACGTACGGAGGAATTGTCACATTTTCTGCTTAAAGTCATTTTTAAACTGTATTGTTGTTTATGCAGGAAAATAGAAACTTAAAATTGTTGCATAATTTTCTTTTTTTGCACGACCTTTACTGCACCGGTCTCCTTACATTGTCTGAAAGTTCGACTCTCGGTGATTTGTTGATGAAATAAAATTGACACGAAATGCTTGGATAAAAAAGTGCGTCACATATTCAGCACTTCCTGTTCAGACACGACGAGGACAGGGCAATGGGGGAAATTTTTTCATTCAGTTTATTTAGACTTTAAAAAATAAAATGGTTTTGATTTCACAAACATAAAGTAAAGTACAGAGTTTTAATCTGTGGCATTTAACACAAAAAACACATTTATTTATTTCCACTGTTTTTATGTTTATTCATTTTCAAGTTTTAAATCTGTTTCTTTGGACTCCACAGGCCATTGAGACAAAATGACGTCCAGAAATAATTGTGAAGTCTCCGCTCAACCTGGGCCAAGGTAAACAGACCTCAGCCGTAATTGTTTAAAAGGGAATAAACCATAATAATACAGAGTTTCCACACGTGAAAAGACATTTAAAACATCACAACATCTGCGTTTATCGCTGCTTCTTCACAGTACAGTGAAGTACATTACGGATACTTACTCTTTACTTACTTTACTCTGTTTACACTGTTAAACTCTCTTCACACGAGTTCACTGCAAAAAGGAAACAGCAGGTCTTCAGTTTGTTTTGTGTGTTTGGAGAAAAGACGCCCCCAGGATTTTAGCATCAGATTCTATCTCTTATCTGCAGGATGTTTTTCAGAAAGAAGTGAAACCTGTTCCCCCACTGCCCCCGCCCACCTGCCCCCACTGCCCCTCCCATCTGTCCCAACTGCCCCTCCCACCTGCCCCTCCCATCTGCCCCAACTGCCCCTCCCACCTGCCCCTCCCACCTGCCCCCACTGCCCCTCCCATCTGCCCCTCCCACCTGCCCCCACTGCCCCCTCCACCTGCCCTCACTGCCCCACCCACCTGCCCCAACTGCCCCTCCCATCTGCCCCTCCCACCTGCCCCCACTGCCCCCTCCACCTGCCCTCACTGCCCCTCCCACTTGCCCCCACTGCCCCTCCCATCTGCCCCCTCCACCTGCCCCTCACCTTGATTTGCCCCTTTTTTTGATTTAAAAGTCCTGACTTTGTTTCTTTGTGACAGGGAGCAGAGCTCCGACTCAACCCCACTCACCCTTAGGGGGCGTAAGCGTGACAGGAGCTCCCTGACCACGTGAGTGACAAACACGCTGCCTGGCGCCCCCTGCTGGAATTATTATTTATATCATTTTATTTTCTCCACAACACAAAAAGGTCCAGACTCAGGAGGAAGATCCTCCATGTTGCAGTGGTCGAATCTGAGGTTCCAAATGTTTAACCGTGTCAAAACCAAACAGCCACAGCAGAAAAATCCCCGTGCACAGAGTGAATCCACATTTAAAAATACAGCAGACACAGGTCAAAGTGCACAGTTCACATTTGTGTATCTGCTGCAGAGTTTGTGTTGAGTCCAGACTGAAGCTCAGCTCATGATGTGCACAAACACCGGCCACGATCAGCTTTGCTCACAACAGGAACTCTCTGCTGTGGATTCAGTTACAGCTCCAAAAATTAAATGAAAACTGTCCGAGCGATAACAGTTTCAAAGGCTTTAGTGCAAAAAACAAATGCTGCCAGTGTTAATTAATAATTAATAAAGCATTTTAAACATTAACTTATTGTAGAATTCAATCTATTATTGTTTATCAGTCTGTAAATTTAACTGTGTAACACCAAACATTTTTAACCTTTTTAAAATATATATTCAACACTCAGTGTTTGTAACTTCACAAACACATGTTCGGCTGAAGCCTTCACTTGTGACAAGCCCCAGACCGACCAGTTACAGAGCAGCACTGCGCCAAAACAAACAGCGCTGCAGAAAGAAGAACTTGCTTTAGTTAGTTTGTGTCTGACACACCTTTATACCTGACCCCACAGACAGAGCGCCACCCACAGGCCAAACGCAGCAGTACAGTTTGTCTCGATTATACTTGCAGCAGGTTTATTACTGTAGTCACCAGGGAAGATAGAATACAACACAAGGTTAAAGACAAGGTTAAAGACACAACAACACCTCACACTGCGCCCCCTGCTGGTGTGATCCTGGTTTAACATTTGTCCAAAAGTCTGAACTAGAACTAAACATGTGTCCAGTGAAGTTTGTCTCTTGGTTTTATTGTATTTTGTGACTCTGTGGTCAACAGTTTGTGTTCTGTCCTCTATCTTCCAGGACTGTAGGGGGCAACATCTGCAGAGATCGATCTAAAAACTTAATCATAGACTTCAAAAAGCCGCGTTGTTCAACGTAAGTTACTAAAAAGTTTAACTCAGTCTGCAGGAGCAGGTCTTAAGCTGTAATTTAGGCCTGGTGAAGTCCTGGTTTAGAGCTGGTGCTTCTCTGGGAAAACAAAATGGTCAGAAAAATGTGGCGCCTCCTCCTGGTGGTGGAGAGTCCCTGCCTCAAGTGGAGAGTTCAAGTATCTCAGGGTCTTATCCAAAGGCAAACACTCATAAATGCTTGTATTTTGTGGCTCTGTGGTCTGAACTAGAACTAGAACTAAACACGTGTCCAGTGAAGTTTGTATCTTGGTTTTATTGTATTTTGTGACTCTGTGGTCAACAGTTTGTGTTCTGTCCTCTCTCTTCTAGGCCTGTAGGGGGCAGCGGCTGCAGAGATCGATCTAAAAGCTTTATCATAACCTTCAAAAAGCCACGTTTACCGTAAGTTACTAAAAAGTTTAACTCTGCAGCAGGGGTTGTCAAGCTCTGGTCCAGGTCTGTTGGTTTAGTGCTGCTGGTGTTTGGTGTATTCTGAATGTAACAGCGCCCCCTGTAGGTCAGAATAAATAGATTTAAACATGCTTCATCCCAAACTCAGACATTTTAATTCCAGATCCCAGGGTCTGAACTCCCTCTAACGGTACATTCACACCGCAGCGTCAGGGCATCCAGTTTTCATGGAAAGTCTATGTGGACACACAACTAGGGTGACCTATGGTTTTGTGACGCATCTTCAGGCATCAGTGCGGCGTAAATCTGGCATCGAGGCGTCTTGAGCCTTCAAGCGTCAGAAATTGAAAAAGCTGAACTTGTTGTCAACCAATCAGGGACGACTATTCAGTGACCATGAAAGAGCTGAGAACCGGAGCTGAGAACTGGAGTTCTGCGGGGCCAGAGTTCCACAGGCTTGGGTTTCACTAATGTGTTTTATGTAATAAATACACTGTAGTCACTCCATAGTCCGTAAATATAAGAGTGGACTAAGCTAACCCGTTAGCCGCCGCATGCCAAACAGGAAGTGCTCCAGGAGCCTCTTTCGGCTCCTTCTCTCCTTTTTCCCATTGACTCACATTAGGATCTTATGGTCCCTCTGGCTGGACCTGCTGCTGTGGCCTCGTCATTTTGGTCTTAAAATGTTCATATGAACCCACAACAAACTTTTTTTTCACTTTTTTGTCCGTCAAAAAAAATGCTCTTGATAACATAGAGCCTGGCTCCAGATTCGCTCCTGTAACTGTGGCATCACGAGCCTCATTTGAGCGACGCTGACGCTGTGGGTGACGTCACACTTACTTAGTCCACTCCTTTTATATGCTCTATGAGTCACTCTTTTGACTGAGCAAACCTGGCACTCGCAGACCACAGCAGACGCCTGTGAGTTTCTCCGGTTGAGGACCCTTGAAACAATAAATCAGAAGGCCTGACGTGTTCAAACACCGGACTTTTATTTCCAAGAGGTATAGGCCCTTACATTTGATTCTATGAGACGTGTCTCTGATCTCTCTCTCAACACCACCAGAGATGCCTCCATTTATTCGTACATTGCAGATAAGAATATTGATTCATGTACATTTAGGTAATACAAAAGTAAACACAGATATGGAACTGCTGGCGTTATTCTCAGGTTAGCGAGTTCAAAGGAACCAAAGTTCACTTTCCTACAGTACAGCATGTATAGACAAATCAACACCACAGGATCATCTCTTAATACAGATTACATGAAGTAAAACAATAATTAATAATAACCACACGCCCTGGACACATGTCAAGTATTTTCTCCTGTTTCTGTGCATTGGAGGCATCTGAATTCAAATACCCCTATGAACTAACATCAAGGACCATGTTGTCCACCCTCCTGTGGGCTCACCACCTGCAGAGGGGTTCATAGGGGGGGTCAGGTGCTATGAGGATTGGGCAGCACGCTGCCCCCGCGACCCAGCCGGATTAAGCGGGAGAAGATGGATGGATGGATGGATGAATTCAAATGGAAAGGCTCCAAATAGGGGAGCCCAGGGCCTTTTTGGGAGCTGCGATGTGAACATACCATAAAAAAATGTTCTTGGTTTATCTGTGTTTGGTTTGGTGTCAGTGACTGAAATGAATCTTTTTGGTTCCATCAGAAAACGGAAACTCAGAGCCAAGAAGGTCCCGTCCAAAGGAGCCGCTCCACCTGCAGCGTGAGTTCCTCCTCTGACTGAATCATGACTTAGACAAACCTTCACCACGGCTCAGGCTCAGTTTAGATCTTGGAGCTCTGCTCGGCCCAGTGTTTTGTTCATGCACTTAACAAAGTCATTAACACTGAAAAATAAATCTTAAATGCAGAGACAATTATGCACAAGGAAAGACTTTTACTGACAGTTTAAACATTGATTCAGCCAGATTTTATATTATTTTATCTGTTAAGTCACAACTATTAGATAAGATTTAGCCTTTGTTTACTTTATGGTTGTATCATAGCAACCAAGGCTGGTGAAGTTAACGCCCCGTCGGTCAAACCTGTTCCTAACGTTAGAGAAGAAGGCGCCTGATTGGTCTGTTCTTCATGTTCAGGTCTTAATTTAGGGACAAATGTTGAAATAAAAACGACAGGATCCCAGAGGAGCTGCCTCATCTTACTTTTGTATTTTACAGTAACGTGACCACGCCCACATCCTCATTGGCTCCGCCCACTCCCTCAATGGCCCCACCCACTCCTTCATCGATTCCGCCCACTCCCTCATCGGCTCCTCCCACTCCATTAACTCCTCCCACTCCCCCATTGGCTCCGCCCACTCCCTCATTGGCCCCGCCCACTCCCTCATTGGCTCCACCCTCCGTCACAGAGGTCAGGAGCAAAGCCATGTGGACTAAGGGGCTCCACCCTCTCAGATCTTCCTGGCCTGTCTTTCCTTCCCTTTCCTGGAACGGTGGCCTTTGTTCCCAGCGGTACTCATCTCTGAGGTGAGAAGCTGCAGTGTCTGTGTTGGGGTCCGACAGGTGAAAGGAGCTGAACCTGATGTTTTCATTTATCACAGAAACATTAGTTTAGTCCAAATACAGATACTTTTTTTTAAACTGTTCACTGGAGTTTGCATGTTCTCTATGTCTGTGTGGAGTTTGCATGTTCTCTGTGTGTCTGTGTGGAGTTTGCATGTTCTCTGTGTGTCTGTGTGGAGTTTGCATGTTCTCTATGTCTGTGTGGAGTTTGCATGTTCTCTGTGTGTCTGTGTGGAGTTTGCATGTTCTCTGTGTTTGTTCAGAGACATCGAGGGATCAGGAGAACTCATGAGGTAGGATTTTAACACTGTCTGAGTGTGATGGTGTGTGTGGTTTATTTGAATGAGGGCTACAGATGCTGCACAATAATTTAAACATGTTTTTTTCTTAATCGAACAACAGAAAAATAATTGCTAGACTAGTCGTCCAATTAGTCATGAGATTAGTCAACTGTAGATAAGAGCAGAGGTTCTGACTCTGTTTGACTCCACAGAGACGAGTGGAGCAGAGAGCAGGACTCTGAGGAACATCTGCAGAAGCAGCAGGACCTCAACAGTTTGTTTGGAGACATGGAGGAACTCAGGAGGTAGGATTTTAACGCTGTCTGAGTGTTACAGTGTGTGTGAGTGTGAGTCTCTGCTGCTGTGAGGGGCCCCTGAGCTCTTCCTCAGAGTCTCAGAGTGGATCAGCCAAGCCTGAGTACTACGGGGAAATACAGAGGAAAACTGTGCTCTTTAAACGTCTCTGCAGGATGCACGAAAGGTTAAGGAGTCTGGCTTTGGAGCACGACAGGAACAGATTAGCAGAGTTTGAGAAGATCTCCTTCCTCTCCTGTGTGGGGAGTGTACAGCGCTCTGAGTCTGGGTAATACTGAGTGATGTTCTCCTCAGATCTGTCTCTTCTCTCTTTCACAGTCTCCAGTCTCTCTCTGAAGGCCTTGTCCCATCCCATATTAAACAAAACTGTGGTCCAGCCATGTTTAAAGAAAGCTCATTTAAGTACCTCTGATTTGAACTATTTAGACCATTTCAAAGCTTCTATTTTTATCCAAAGTTTTAGAGAAAGTCGTTTCTGACCAGATTTTAGATTTTATGAATAGAAATCACATCTTTGAGAAACTTCAGTCAAGTTTTAAAGCGTTACACAGCAGTGAAACAGCCCTCCTCAAAGCCTCAAACGGTCTTGTACCTGCAGACAGAGGAGAGGGCTCGAGTTTAATTCTTTTAGATTTTAGCAGCTTTTGACACCACTGACTGTGATTTTAAGGAACCGCCTCAAAAACTGGGTTGGCATCCGAGACACTACATCGACTGGTTTTATTCCTGTCTTTTAGACAGAACCTTTGCTGTCACCATAGATACTTTTACCTCCTCCTCTGCCCCCATTGCCTGTGGTGTGCTGCAAGGTTCTATTTTAGGTCCCATTTTATTTTCTCTTTCTATGGTCCCTCTAGGACACGTTATAGCCTGTCATAACGTGTCCTTCCTCTGGTCTGCTGACGACACACAGATTTACCTCCCGCTGAGACCAAACGACCCCCTTCCCCACTCCACCTCCCGTATCAGCAATAGTCTCAGCCTCTCGCTAAAATACATTTGATTTATATTTCTGAGAATAACACGGTTTATTTGAATGAGGGCTACAGATGCTGCACACTAATTTAATACATTCACAGAATAAAATATATGTAAACTAGGACGGGGGTAAACATGATTTTTCTTAATCGAACAACAGAAAAATAATCATTAGACTAGTCGTCCAATTAGTCGTTAGATTAGTCAACTGTAGATTGGAGCAGAGGTTCTGACTCTGTTTGACTCCACAGAGGAAATACAGAGGAAAATTGTGCTCTTTAAATGTTCTTTAGATCTTTGTTTGAGAGGTTGGAGGGGCTCCCAATGGCATGGCGTCGCCCCAGATACTCGACCCTCTGGAAGCTCCATGGTCGGTCCTCCGAGAACTTCATTCAGATGGGTGGATCTGCTGATCAGAAAACAGAAGACCCCACGGGAGTGTCCTCTCTCTACCACACGGGGAGGTTCTGCCAGAGCAGCAGTGGAAAGACGAGGCGTTCTCTGTCCGTGCGAAACACCAGGAAGTACTTGAGGCGTTTGCACACGAGGACAGCAGGGGGCGCACTGAGGCGGGGTCCACAGCCCGACTGCAAACTAGAGTCACGCTTATCAGGTTCACAGTAACAGATAATACTCCCTACAACTGTACAACTCACTTTATGTGACAGATAATACTCCCTACAACTGTACAACTCACCTTATGTAACAGATAATACTCCCTACAACTGTACAACTCACTTTATGTGACAGATAATACTCCCTACAACTGTACAACTCACTTTATGTGACAGATAATACTCCCTACAACTGTACAACTCACCTTATGTAACAGATAATACTCCCTACAACTGTACAACTCACCTTATGTGACAGATAATACTCCCTACAACTGTACAACTCACCTTATGTCACAGATAATACTCCCTACAACTGTACAACTCACCTTATGACACAGATAATACTCCCTACAACTGTACAACTCACTTTATGTGACAGATAATACTCCCTACAACTGTACAACTCACCTTATGTAACAGATAATACTCCCTACAACTGTACAACTCACCTTATGTGACAGATAATACTCCCTACAACTGTACAACTCACCTTATGTCACAGATAATACTCCCTACAACTGTACAACTCACCTTATGACACAGATAATACTCCCTACAACTGTACAACTCACTTATGTGACAGATAATACTCCCTACAACTGTACAACTCACCTTATGACAGATAATACTCCCTACAACTGTACAACTCACTTTATGTGACAGATAATACTCCCTACAACTGTACAACTCACCCTTATGTAACAGATAATACTCCCTACAACTGTACAACTCACTTTATGTGACAGATAATACTCCCTACAACTGTACAACTCACTTTATGTGACAGATAATACTCCCTACAACTGTACAACTCACTTTATGTGACAGATAATACTCCCTACAACTGTACAACTCACTTTATGTGACAGATAATACTCCCTACAACTGTACAACTCACTTTATGTGACAGTTAATACTCCCTACAACTGTACAACTCACCCTTATGTAACAGATAATACTCCCTACAACTGTACAACTCACTTTATGTGACAGATAATACTCCCTACAACTGTACAACTCACTTTATGTGACAGATAATACTCCCTACAACTGTACAACTCACTTTATGTGACAGATAATACTCCCTACAACTGTACAACTCACTTTATGTCACAGATAATACTCCCTACAACTGTACAACTCACTTTATGTGACAGATAATACTCCCCACAACTGTACAACTCACTTATGTGACAGATAATACTCCCTACAACTGTACAACTCACTTTATGTCACAGATAATACTCCCTACAACTGTACAACTCACCTTATGTGACAGATAATACTCCCTACAACTGTACAACTCACTTTATGTCACAGATAATACTCCCTACAACTGTACAACTCACTCTTATGTGACAGATAATACTCCCTACAACTGTACAACTCACTCTTATGTCACAGATAATACTCCCTACAACTGTGCAACTCACTTATGTCACAGATAATACTCCCTACAACTGTGCAACTCACTTATGTCACAGATAATACTCCCTACAACTGTACAACTCACTTTATGTCACAGATAATACTCCCTACAACTGTACAACTCACCTTATGTGACAGATAATACTCCCTACAACTGTACAACTCACTTTATGTGACAGATAATACTCCCTACAACTGTACAACTCACTCTTATGTCACAGATAATACTCCCTACAACTGTGCAACTCACTTATGTCACAGATAATACTCCCTACAACTGTACAACTCACTTTATGTGACAGATAATACTCCCTACAACTGTACAACTCACTTTATGTGACAGATAATACTCCCTACAACTGTACAACTCACTTATGTGACAGATAATACTCCCTACAACTGTACAACTCACTTTATGTCACAGATAATACTCCCTACAACTGTACAACTCACTTTATGTCACAGATAATACTCCCTACAACTGTACAACTCACCTTATGTGACAGATAATACTCCCTACAACTGTACAACTCACCTTATGTGACAGATAATACTCCCTACAACTGTACAACTCACTTATGTGACAGATAATACTCCCTACAACTGTACAACTCACTTTATGTCACAGATAATACTCCCTACAACTGTACAACTCACCTTATGTCACAGATAATACTCCCTACAACTGTACAACTCACTTTATGTGACAGATAATACTCCCTACAACTGTACAACTCACTTTATGTGACAGATAATACTCCCTACAACTGTACAACTCACTTTATGTGACAGATAATACTCCCTACAACTGTACAACTCACTTATGTGACAGATAATACTCCCTACAACTGTACAACTCACTTTATGTCACAGATAATACTCCCTACAACTGTACAACTCACCTTATGTGACAGATAATACTCCCTACAACTGTACAACTCACCTTATGTGACAGATAATACTCCCTACAACTGTACAACTCACTTATGTGACAGATAATACTCCCTACAACTGTACAACTCACTCTTATGTGACAGATAATACTCCCTACAACTGTACAACTCACTCTTATGTCACAGATAATACTCCCTACAACTGTGCAACTCACTTATGTCACAGATAATACTCCCTACAACTGCACAACTCACCTTATGTCACAGATAATACTCCCTACAACTGTACAACTCACTTATGTCACAGATAATACTCCCTACAACTGTACAACTCACTTATGTCACAGATAATACTCCCTACAACTGTACAACTCACTTTATGTGACAGCTAATACTCCCTACAACTGTACAACTCACTTATGTGACAGATAATACTCCCTACAACTGTACAACTCACTTATGTCACAGATAATACTCCCTACAACTGTACAACTCACTCTTATGTGACAGATAATACTCCCTACAACTGTACAACTCACTTATGTCACAGATAATACTCCCTACAACTGTACAACTCACTCTTATGTGACAGATAATACTCCCTACAACTGTACAACTCACTTTATGTCACAGATAATACTCCCTACAACTGTACAACTCACTTTATGTCACAGATAATACTCCCTACAACTGTACAAGTCACTTTATGTCACAGATAATTCTATGTCCTGTCATTTCATTTTTGCTTGTAAATAACTGATATATTTTTTATTATTACTTATTTTTCAATTTGTTTAATTTTTATTTGTACATTTATACATTTATATAATCATGCATTTTTATTTGACACCAATTTTTTGATATTTTTGCGACTTATTCAGAATTTTATTTCTCTTTGTTATTATAATGTGGTGTCTAAATTTAAGTCTAATTTCACATCTGTAATTTGTATATATATTTTTAACTGTAATTTATATAAATTGATGATTTTACCATAGACTTCAATGTAATGCAGTAGCTCATGTACATGTGTCAAATTCTTTAATAAACATTTGTAAACCATTTTTAAACCTCTTATTCTGATCCTAAAATGTTGGTCTGAACCCGTCTACATGATCCTGGAGTTTTATTTTGTCCCCAAATCAAATATGAACATTAATAACAGACCAATCAGGTGTTGTCTTCAATCAAAGAGTCTGGATTTATTAAAGCAATTGTGCGCACAATTACAGAGAAAATGAAAAAGAAACATCTGTCCCTCACGCAAAGTCCGTCTCTCCCTAATCTGACCCCTGTCAAAACAAAAACAAGCTTCTTATACAGCTTACAGACGTCATCATATCAACATGAGACAAAACATACTACAGTATATCTAAACAGTTCTCAAAAGGAGACGATTTATCTGGGTTAAACTGGGGCATCGATTAGATGAACTTAAGTGTACCAATAATTCTAAATGAAAATGAACAGAACAACAACCTGTTGTTTTACCCCTGATAAATGAACATAATGTCCTGTCTTAAGAAGCCCAGATACAGCAGACCACACCACTGCCTGTGACCATGAATACAGATACAGCAGATCACACCACTGCCTGTGACCATGAATACAGAGATGCTTTAGCACTTTGTGAGTTACTAGTTATCTAAACCCAAACAATACATTCTGTTAGTTTAGCAAAGCCAGAAATTTTCCATCACACAGGTGTCTTCTTCAGTATTTCTGATCCAGATCACAGTGCGGTACATGTTACATAATGTGGGTCACAGCCTTAGTTTGCTGTATTTCTTTGTTGTGGCCATACCGGCTCGTCAAAGCCTGATCCCTTCAGATCTCAGAAGCTAAGCAGGGCCTGGTTAGTACTTTGATGGGAGACCACTGGGAATTCCAGGTGCCACAGGGGGGCGCCAGTCACACAAAAAAAAACTGTTGTAGTGTCCTTAGTCAAGGCACATCACCCACATTGCCTAGTATGAAAGTGGAGTGTGCGTGAGTGTTGGTGATGGTCGGAGGGGCCGATGGTGCAGATTGGAGCCTCGCTTCCGTCAGTCTGCCCCAGGGCAGCTGTGGCTACAATAGTAGTTTACCACCACCGGGTCTGGAGTGAGTGAATAATGCTCTGTAAAGAGTCTTTGAGTGTCCTGAAAAGCGCTATATAAAACTGATGCATTATTATTATTATTATTATTATTATTATTATTATTATTATTATTATTATTATTATTATTATTATTATTATTATTATTATTTTGGTTTGGTGTTTTGTATATTTTTATTGCATGTTTCCCAAGTGAAGGCTCAAGCGAACGCACGGGGACCAGAGCGAGGATAAAAGGAGAAAGTGGAGGCACAGGTGAAGGGAAGAAGCATAGTCCGTATATATGTACCTGCTGCACTGAGCCTCGTCATTCTGGACACAGGATCCTGAATTTTTCATTTCTCTGTTTGGTTCAAAAATCAAGATCTGAACATAAATAACAGACTAGATCAGGAATCAGATCAGAAACACTCGGCGGTTTGCAAGAACCCCAGAAGTTGTAGTTGGCGCACTGGCCAATCACTGAAGTCCTGTGTTGGCCAGAAACAACCCGAGCTACGAGAGCAGACGCCATGAGCACACGACCAAATAACCGCGACTGGCCTACATCGAGCGAACCAGTCCTAATGCTGCGAGGTCAGACGGTTTCCACCAAGTGAATCAGGCTACTGTTCAGCCACAATCTTGCCAAATTCCATCATACAATAAAATTAATGTGACATATTTATATATAAAATATAATAATGTGTTCCTCACCTTCCCCAGTGGTTGGTCTCGCTCCCTCATCAGCTCAGGTTCTACCAGAGTTCTGGAGCTGAGGATCTTTGCTGTTCCGGTTCTGCTCTTTTCTGTCCTTCATGTCCGTTGTTCTTCCTGGTTCTGCTGTAGCTGCTCCAGTTTGGGGGTCACAGCCCCAAGCGTCCGATCCCCACAGGCCAAGATATTGTTTTGTTTATATTTTATTTTAGGAAAATGATATTATTGACATTTTCACGAGTAGTTTTGTTAACATTGCTGTTCTTTGTCATGTTCGGTTTGTTGTTGGTGTAGTAGCGTTGTTACTGCCGCTGAATCAAACCCGTGTTTTGCTTTAAGATGATGTTTTAAACTTGTGTTTCTGTGGAAAGTTCATTGCTGCGACATCTGCAAACTACCTTAGCTTATCTAAAGTCTCGTGGGGCAGTTTTTTGCAGAGAAATTCGCCTCTGAGCACCAGTCACAGTCTCATCTGTCGTCTGCACATCCGCGTATGGACCTGATCACTGACCTAATAACCTGCGTCACCTTTCAGGACCATCCGCACTTTCCAGAGAGGAGCATTCAGAATAAACTGTGGGTTTAATCTGCAGTAAAAAAAAACATTAGTGTGATATTTTTATGTGTTTAATCACATGAGTTAACGCGTTAATGTTGACAGGCCTATTATATATATACATGGTCACCTTTGTTTTAGTGTATATTGCTGTAGTACACTTGAGGAGAAGTGTACTACAGCAGTATAACTGTTCCAGTTTGTTCCATTAAAATGAAGCCCCGCACGTGTCAACTGAAGAGAAACATATTTTCTAAAAACATATTTTTTAGGGAGAAGCATCAGGCCTCACAGGCCTCAAGTCCGACTTGAGTCTTAGTCCATTTTATCGAGTCACAAGTCCTAAAACCAGTGACTCAAGTCTGACTGGAGTCCAGGTCACGACTCCCAAGTCTCACCTCAGGTACAAACATGAAGCGTGTTACACAAATCTGTGATACGACAGTAATTATAATGTGTTTCATTTTCACAATAAAGGTTAAGCACAAATTCATGATGGTTCACAAGACAGATTCATGATAACTTCTTAAATAAATAAATAAAACATGAATAAATTCTTCAAACGCCTTTTTCATTCTTCTATTTTCTCTATTTCTTATTACATTTCTACATTTTGTTTTTACTTGCACATATATATTTACATAATTATACCTTATTTGGCTTATTTTGGTAGTTTTGCAACTTATTTTTATTCATTATTGCCATTTATATATTTCCTCTTTATATAGTGTGATTTGTGAGTTTCTGTGTACAAATAATTTCCCATGTGGATCAATAAAATAAAGTCTAAGAAGAAGAGAAATAAAGTTGAGGACTCTGGAGTTTCGTTTGCTGATGAAAATGTTCACGCTTATGTTAAGGTTTTACGACATTTTTATTATTTGTACAGCACAAATCGTACACAAACAAATTCAAAGTTCTTTACAGAAAAGGAAAAATCAATAAAATCACAATGCAAACAAACAAAAACATTAAATGAACAATAAAAGAGAAGAAAATAAAAACTTTTCATCACAGAAACCTGCATAAAACTGTCAAAATGTTCAGAAATATTTTGTTAAGAATTGGTTAAAGATCCTTGTTATGCAAAAATGGAGAGTTTTTAGTCGTGTTGGAACGTTTTATCTGGATTAGGGTTTCGTCAGACGTTTGAGTAATGCTGCATGATTAACCTGTCTAATCTCCACCTTGTGATGTCATCAAGTGGTAGCTTTAATGTGAGCAGCTAAAGTAAACTGATTTATCGGAAGCTGCGTTCAATCTGCACCTGAAGTGACCCAAATCTGATTTTTTTCGCCCCTGTGTGACCTGTATCTTATCTTTTAACGTCCGTCTGAACCACACAGATCTGATTTTTTCAAACGTGACCCAGACCACATGGATCTGTGCTCCTAAAACCGACACATATCTGATCTTCTGACACATGACTTCAGTCTGAACGGGCAGGTCACATTTATCCCACCCACCGTTCCAATGAACTGACTGGTTATTTAGACTATGTGGTGTCTCCGCAGATCCAATTTCCATTTCCCCTAAACACTGCCAACACGCTGTTATACGGCAGCTTTAAGTCAGGACCCTGTCACAACTTGACGATTCAGCCAGCGTTTGCCGACGTACCAGAATATTCCTAAAACGCCGGCACACGCTGAACTATGGATGTTTGTTTTTTTTTCAATTTTGGGTGTATATATTGCGTATTCATAACGAGTTGGACGTATAAAAAACTTATTGGTAACTTATATAGAACGTTTTTGCTATTCCGACATGTCATATTTTACGTCTCTCGCTGTCCATGGTGCTGAATGCAGCAGATCGAACAATAGGTAGGTTGGTATAGAGCAGCAGACCACAGAATATAAAGCTGTGAGGCTGTGATGGCGTCAGCTGTTTCCTGTCTACAGTAAAACCACTCGCTCTGAGACTCTGAAGTGTTCAAAGATCAGACTCTGCACTTCCAGTTTAGACACAAGTCCAAACTGTGGGATTATTATGTGTGAAATGTGGAGCAGTACTTCAGATACAGGATTTTTAAAGCAGAAAAGAGGAGATAAAGTCCACAGGAAGTAGAGTCACTGTGGCTGATCTGCAGCTTCACATGCGGCTGGACATAAACACACATGTGCTATTCTCACCTTTTTACTTTTAAAGAACTCCTCAAATGGTATTAATATCGTGCTTTTGTGGACTGGAGTCATTATTTGCAGAGGATTAATTCTATGGATAATAAGGGTGAGTAATAAAGTGAATTGGTTATTTAGACTGTGTGGTCTTCTCGCAGATCCAATTTCCAGTTCTAAACGCTGCCAATACGCTGTTATAATTGAGCTTTAATTTAGAAACACGTTCAGTTCTGTGCTCGTCTGGAACATGTCAAATACGTCTGCACACGTCCATATGCGCTGGAGATAAGTTCGGTATAAGTTACGCACAGGTTCAAAGTTACTCATAAGTTATGGGGACACTAGAAATTATCTCAACGTATTTGGACTGAAGAGTAACTTATAATTAACGTGTGTGAACGATCACATAACTTACCTACAGCTTATGCTGCACATGTGCAGGACGTATAAACACGCTGACATATGTCCAGAAATTCTAAGCATGCTGACTGTTGTGGATTTTCAAATCTGAGAAAAATAAAAACTGGAGAGAAGTTGTCTTCAATCAAAGAGTCTGGATTTATTAAAGCAATTGTGTACAATTCCAGAGAAAAAGAACATATCTGTCCCTCCCGCGAGGTCCGTCTCTCCCTAATCTGAACCCCCAGCAAAACAAAAAACAAACTTTTTATACAGTTTACCGAGGTCATCATATCAACATGAGACAAATCATACAATAAACAACTTTCGGAGGGAGACAATGGTATGTGGAGATGTTAAATTGGGGCCTTGATTAGCTGAACTAACCTGTTCCAATAATTCTAAATGGTGAAGATGAACAGAAAAACAGCCTGTTGTTTTAACCCTGGTAGATAATGGCTGAACATAATGACCCTCCCTTGAAGAGGCCCAGACAGAGCAGATCATACCACTGCCTGTGACCATGAATACTTTAGTTCTCTGTCATAATTTTTATACAATCACAAACCAGTGAAAGTATTTGTGACATTTAAACTCCAGTCTCCTACCAATTGGGATTAAATCAAACTGAGTCAGTTCTCTTTTACGTGCCCTGCACGGGGGAGAGATCAGCCAGATGCGTGCGCCTTACTCTAGGCTCGTCCACGCTTCTCTCCCAAAGCTCCTCCCCTTCCAGCACGGTTTTTATTCACTTTTAACAATCCATCATGTCAGTACAAAGACAACCTGGTCAACGTATACATAAGCTTATAACATAGTGAGGTTTACATTTCATCAGATAAGTACAAATTTACGATCTGGGAACTGAGCTGAGTACGAAGCAAGAGGTCACAAGAGGTCACACATCTGGTTTTAGCAGAGATAGCGTTAACACAGGCTCTTTCATCCTCTGCAAATTGAGATCACCTTTTAACTTAGATGTAAATTTTTTAATAACTTCATCATTATAAGCATTTTATTCTAACATTCTCTAAACCCAAACAATACATTCTTTAGCTTGACAAGAAATTTCCATCACACCGACCTTGCCGTATGTGGTCGTACGTCAGCTTCAGCGTGTTCATAACTTATACAAAACTCACCTAGAACTTATCCGACGTACGACAGAGCCTTAAACACACGAGAGGAACTATATCCACTATCTACTTTTAAATAACGCCTCAAACTGGATTAATATCATGGGTTTGTGGACTGGGGTCTTATTTACAGAGGACAAATTCTGTGGATAATGTGGATGAGACATTGGAATTTAAATTTACGAGACGTGAGGAATAAAGTCTTTATTTTCACCGTTTTCCTCAGTTTGTCTGTTGCATCTCTGTGTCCGTCACTCCTCTGCCCCTGACGCTCTGGTTTATCGACTGTTTCCGTTGCATTTCTGATGTTTGAGGTTCTGATCTGGCATGAGGAGCAATAACAATAACAAACTCCAAACACAAAAAATCCAAGAAAAGAACACACAGCTCTAGACGTATGGAGGTTTCTTATAGCAGAAGAAATTCATTGATTCTTTGCAGTCAGCGATGTTGTAATGTTTGTCGGGGATGTTGTCTTATATTCTTATATTCTGATATTCTGATATTCTTATATTCTGATATTCTTATATTCTTATATTCTGATATTCTTATATTCTTATATTCTTATACTCTTATATTCTGATATTCTTATATTCTTATATTCTTATATTCTGATATTCTTATATTCTTATATTCTTATATTCTTATACTCTGATATTCTGATATTCTTATACTCTTATATTCTTATATTCTTATATTCTTATATTCTTATATTCTTATATTCTTATATTCTTATATTCTTATACTCTTATATTCTGATATTCTTATATTCTTATACTCTTATATTCTTATATTCTGATATTCTTATATTCTTATATTCTTATATTCTTATACTCTTATATTCTGATATTCTTATATTCTTATACTCTTATATTCTTATATTCTTATATTCTTATATTCTTATATTCTTATATTCTTATACTCTTATATTCTTATATTCTTATATTCTTATATTCTTATATTCTTATATTCTTATATTCTTATACTCTGATATTCTTATATTCTTATATTCTTATATTCTTATACTCTTATATTCTTATATTCTTATATTCTTATATTCTTATATTCTTATATTCTTATATTCTTATATTCTTATATTCTTATACTCTTATATTCTTATATTCTTATATTCTTATATTCTTATATTCTTATATTCTGATATTCTTATATTCTTATATTCTTATACTCTTATATTCTGATATTCTGATATTCTTATATTCTTATATTCTTATACTCTTATATTCTTATATTCTTATATTCTTATATTCTTATATTCTTATATTCTTATATTCTTATACTCTTATATTCTTATATTCTTATATTCTTATATTCTTATATTCTTATACTCTTATATTCTTATATTCTTATATTCTTATATTCTTATACTCTTATATTCTTATATTCTTATATTCTTATATTCTTATATTCTTATATTCTTATATTCTTATACTCTTATATTCTTATATTCTTATATTCTTATATTCTTATACTCTTATATTCTGATATTCTTATACTCTTATATTCTTATACTCTTATATTCTTATATTCTTATACTCTTATATTCTGATATTCTTATATTCTTATATTCTTATATTCTTATATTCTTATATTCTTATATTCTTATATTCTTATATTCTTATATTCTTATATTCTTATATTCTTATATTCTTATATTCTTATATTCTTATATTCTTATACTCTTATATTCTTATATTCTTATATTCTTATATTCTTATATTCTTATATTCTTATATTCTTATATTCTTATATTCTTATATTCTTATATTCTTATATTCTTATATTCTTATACTCTTATATTCTTATATTCTTATATTCTTATACTCTTATATTCTTATATTCTTATATTCTTATATTCTTATACTCTTATATTCTTATATTCTTATATTCTTATATTCTTATATTCTTATATTCTTATATTCTTATATTCTTATATTCTTATATTCTTATATTCTTATATTCTTATACTCTTATATTCTTATATTCTTATATTCTTATATTCTTATATTCTTATATTCTTATATTCTTATATTCTTATATTCTTATATTCTTATACTCTTATATTCTTATATTCTTATATTCTTATATTCTTATACTCTTATATTCTTATATTCTTATATTCTTATATTCTTATATTCTTATATTCTGATATTCTTATATTCTTATATTCTTATATTCTTATATTCTTATATTCTTATATTCTTATATTCTTATATTCTTATATTCTTATATTCTTATACTCTTATATTCTTATATTCTTATATTCTTATATTCTTATACTCTTATATTCTTATATTCTTATATTCTTATATTCTTATATTCTTATATTCTTATATTCTTATATTCTTATATTCTTATATTCTTATATTCTTATATTCTTATATTCTTATATTCTTATATTCTGATATTCTTATATTCTTATATTCTGATATTCTTATATTCTTATATTCTTATATTCTTATATTCTTATATTCTTATATTCTTATATTCTTATATTCTTATATTCTTATATTCTTATATTCTTATATTCTTATATTCTTATATTCTTATACTCTTATATTCTTATATTCTTATATTCTTATATTCTTATATTCTTATATTCTTATATTCTGATATTCTTATATTCTTATATTCTTATATTCTTATATTCTTATATTCTGATATTCTTATATTCTGATATTCTTATATTCTTATATTCTTATATTCTGATATTCTTATATTCTTATATTCTTATATTCTTATATTCTTATATTCTTATATTCTTATATTCTGATATTCTTATATTCTTATATTCTTATATTCTTATATTCTTATATTCTTATATTCTTATATTCTTATACTCTTATATTCTGATATTCTTATATTCTTATATTCTGATATTCTTATATTCTTATATTCTTATATTCTTATATTCTGATATTCTTATATTCTGATATTCTTATATTCTTATATTCTTATATTCTTATATTCTGATATTCTTATATTCTTATATTCTTATATTCTTATATTCTTATATTCTTATATTCTGATATTCTTATATTCTTATATTCTTATATTCTTATATTCTTATATTCTTATATTCTTATATTCTGATATTCTTATATTCTTATATTCTTATATTCTTATATTCTTATATTCTTATATTCTGATATTCTTATATTCTTATATTCTTATATTCTTATATTCTTATATTCTTATATTCTGATATTCTTATATTCTTATATTCTTATATTCTTATATTCTGATATTCTTATATTCTTATATTCTTATATTCTGATATTCTGATATTCTTATATTCTTATATTCTTATATTCTTATATTCTTATATTCTTATATTCTTATATTCTTATATTCTTATATTCTGATATTCTTATATTCTTATATTCTTATATTCTTATATTCTGATATTCTTATATTCTTATATTCTTATATTCTTATATTCTTATTCTTATATTCTTATATTCTGATATTCTTATATTCTTATATTCTTATATTCTTATATTCTTATATTCTTATATTCTTATATTCTTATATTCTTATATTCTTATATTCTTATATTCTGATATTCTTATATTCTTATATTCTTATATTCTTATATTCTTATATTCTTATATTCTTATATTCTTATATTCTTATATTCTTATATTCTGATATTCTTATATTCTGATATTCTTATATTCTTATATTCTTATATTCTTATATTCTTATATTCTTATATTCTTATATTCTTATATTCTGATATTCTTATATTCTTATATTCTTATATTCTTATATTCTTATACTCTTATATTCTTATATTCTTATATTCTTATATTCTTATATTCTTATACTCTGATATTCTTATATTCTTATATTCTTATATTCTTATATTCTTATATTCTGATATTCTGATATTCTGATATTCTTATATTCTTATATTCTTATATTCTTATATTCTTATATTCTTATATTCTTATATTCTTATATTCTGATATTCTTATATTCTTATATTCTTATATTCTGATATTCTTATATTCTTATATTCTGATATTCTTATATTCTATTATATTCTTATATTCTTATATTCTTATATTCTATATTCTTATATTCTGATATTCTTATATTCTTATATTCTTATATTCTTATATTCTTCTTATATTCTTATATTCTTATATTCTGATATTCTTATATTCTTATATTCTTATATTCTTATATTCTTATATTCTTATATTCTTATATTCTGATATTCTTATATTCTTATATTCTTATATTCTTATATTCTTATATTCTTATATTCTTATATTCTTATATTCTTATATTCTTATATTCTTATATTCTTATATTCTTATATTCTTATATTCTTATATTCTTATATTCTTATATTCTTATATTCTTATACTCTGATATTCTTATATTCTTATATTCTTATATTCTTATACTCTGATATTCTTATATTCTTATATTCTTATATTCTTATATTCTTATATTCTTATATTCTTATATTCTTATATTCTTATATTCTTATATTCTTATATTCTTATATTCTTATATTCTGATATTCTTATATTCTTATATTCTTATATTCTGATATTCTTATATTCTTATATTCTTATATTCTTATATATTATATTCTTATATTCTTATATTCTTATATTCTTATACTCTTATATTCTGATATTCTTATATTCTTATATTCTTATATTCGTATATACTTATATTGTTATATACTTATATTCTGATATATTCTATATTCTTATATTCTCTTATACTCTGATATTCTTATATTCTTATATTCTGATATTCTTATATTCTTATATTCTTATATTCTTATATTCTGATATTCTTATATTCTTATATTCTTATATTCTTGATATTCTGATATTCTATATTTTATATTCTTATATTCTTATATTCTTATATTCTTATATTCTTATATTCTGATATTCTTATATTCTTATATTCTTATATTCTTATATTCTGATATTCTTATATTCTTATATTCTTATATTCTTATATTCTTATATTCTTATATTCTTATATTCTTATATTCTTATATTCTTATATTCTTATATTCTTATATTCTTATACTCTTATATTCTTATATTCTTATATTCTTATATTCTTATATTCTTATATTCTGATATTCTTATATTCTTATATTCTGATATTCTTATATTCTTATATTCTTATATTCTTATATTCTTATATTCTTATATTCTTATATTCTGATATTCTTATATTCTTATATTCTTATATTCTTATATTCTTATACTCTTATATTCTTATATTCTTATATTCTTATATTCTTATATTCTGATATTCTTATATTCTTATATTCTTATATTCTTATATTCTTATACTCTTATATTCTTATATTCTTATATTCTTATATTCTTATATTCTTATACTCTGATATTCTTATATTCTTATATTCTTATATTCTTATATTCTTATATTCTTATATTCTTATATTCTTATATTCTTATATTCTTATACTCTTATATTCTTATATTCTTATATTCTTATATTCTGATATTCTTATATTCTTATATTCTTATATTCTGATATTCTTATATTCTTATATTCTGATATTCTTATATTCTTATATTCTTATATTCTTATATTCTTATATTCTTATATTCTGATATTCTTATATTCTTATATTCTTATATTCTTATATTCTTATATTCTTATACTCTTATATTCTGATATTCTTATATTCTTATATTCTTATATTCTTATATTCTTATATTCTTATATTCTTATATTCTGATATTCTTATATTCTTATATTCTTATATTCTTATATTCTTATATTCTGATATTCTTATATTCTTATATTCTGATATTCTTATATTCTTATATTCTTATATTCTTATATTCTTATATTCTTATATTCTGATATTCTTATATTCTTATATTCTGATATTCTTATATTCTTATATTCTTATATTCTTATATTCTTATATTCTTATATTCTTATATTCTGATATTCTTATATTCTTATATTCTTATATTCTTATATTCTTATATTCATATAGTCTTATATTCTTATATTCTTATATTCTTATATTCTTATATTCTTATATTCTGATATTCTTTTATTATGATATTCTTATATTCTTTTATTCTGTTTTTCTTTTTTTATTATATTCTTATATTCTTATATTATGATATTATTATTTTCTTTTATTCTTATATTATTATATTATTATATTCTTATATTCTTATATTCTTATATTCTTATATTCTTATATTCTTATATTCTTATATTCTTATATTATTATATTCTTATATTCTTATATTCTTATATTCTTATATTCTTATATTCTTATATTCTGATATTCTTATACTCTTATATTCTTATATTCTTATATTCTTATATTCTGATATTCTTATACTCTTATATTCTGATATTCTTATATTCTGATATTCTTATACTCTTATATTCTTATATTCTTATATTCTTATATTCTTATATTCTTATATTCTTATATTCTTATATTCTTATATTCTTATATTCTTATATTCTTATATTCTTATATTCTTATATTCTTATATTCTATATTTTATATTCTTATTATATTCTGATATTCTTATATTCTTATATTCTTATATTCTTATATTCTTGATATTCTTATACCTATTATATTCTTATATTCTTATATTCTTATATTCTTATATTCTTATATTCTGATATTCTTATATTCTTATATTCTTATATTCTTATATTCTTATATTCTTATATTCATACATATTCTGATATTCTTATATTCTTATATTCTTATATTCTTATATTCTGATATTCTTATATTCTGATATTCTTATATTCTTATATTTATATTCTTATATTCTTATATTCTTATATTCTGATATTCTTATATTCTTATATTCTTATATTCTTATATTCTTATATTCTTATATTCTTATATTCTTATATTCTGATATTCTGATATATTCTTATATTCTTATATTCTTATATTCTTATATT
>CM068345.1:1292031-1384531 GCA_034769755.1 Odontamblyopus lacepedii
CATTGGTCACACTCTCCCCTCCATAGACACACTTTATCATAGACGCATCACACAGAGAGCCAAAAGAATCACCTCAGACCCCACACATCCTGCCAATAATCTGTTCAAACTCCTGCCCTCTGGGAGGCGCTACAGGTCCATCATATCCAAATCTGTCAGATTCAAGAATAGTTTCTTTCCCACTGCCATTCGGAGTCTAAACAAATCCTGTTCATAACTGGATATTTATCTGTTGTGTGTGTGTTGTATTATGCAAGTGTGTTGTAAATTTGTTTTGTTCTGTAACAGACACAGAAGATGTGAGCATTTCTTGCTGTACTGAAAACAAATTCCACCAACTTGTTGTGTGGCCATTAATAAATGATTCTGATTCTGATTCTGATTCTGATGAAAACGAGGCTGAATAGTAATTTCAGGATTTCTTGTGTAATTAAACACTTTTTTGAAACAGAAACAAATGTCAATTCATGTTCAGCTTACAAAAATAATTTTTGAGTGGTTTTTCACAGATCACGTGACTTATCACGTGAGTAAAAACGTTTTGTTATATTTTATACTGAAAAATATCAGGCGACTATTTTATTAAATCAAGTATTTTATTGACTGAAAAAATACATGATCTTGTACGTTTACAGAACTTTAGTCATTAATGACCTTGAAATGTTTTTCAGGCTTCAAAAGCACTGTAGCATGAAAAGCGAGGCTATATAAAGACTTATTTTTGTCATCTTATGTTATATTGAAAACGAATGCATTATCACATTGCTAATCATGTGACTATCTTACAAATATTTACATCCTGTTTATTTATATTTATAAACTATTGCAGCTTCCACCACAATTACATAACGCTGTACATTGAAGATTGGCTTTGGCACATTTGCATCTCCCTGAACATCCTTTTTTACATCCACAATGGATCAGTTCATAGCAAGTGTCCTTTGCTTGTGAGAGAGTGGTCCATTTCGGTGTCCATCCATCTGGATGCTTTTCCCATCCCCATATTTCTGAGCTTGGAACAGAGGGCTGTTTGCTTAACATTTGTCCCCATATATGTACACCTTGGTGGACTGCTCTCAACACATGCTGCTCCAATGCTGCTCTACTCGGAGGGATTGAATCAATGGTTCTTGACTTCTTGGTAAAGAGTTCTTGTCTTGCTTTGTCAACCTCAGTCAAAACATTTGTGCGGTCATAGAGAAGAATAACAAACCTTTCCATCACAGGCATTGACGCTTTTACATCTTCAAGAGTAGCTGCTGGCGTATTTAGACTTTCAAGAGCACGCGTTAGTTCAGGAAAGACGTTCCAAACGTCCCAAGCTGATTTCTTGCCTCTTCTAGCAAAAAATGAAAGTGTCGCAACCTGTTATAGCATGAAATAATGGGAGAACTCTCGATCTTCTTTGGCCCATCTTTGTTGCAATTACATGCACTGCAATGTACCTGAAGTTCTTTCTGGTGCCAAACGCTATCCACAGTTCTTCAAGAGATACGGTGTGGAAAAGGGAGATAGCCAACACGACGACATCTGTATCATTTGTTCGTACCATGACCTTCTGAAGTCCTCTTAAAGTAACATCTAGAACATGAAGACTCATCCGACTATCAGCTTCTTCTTGTGTACATGGCTGTATTGTAGAAAGGTCTTCCCTTTCCGGCGAGCTCAACACTTTGTCGTCAAAAGTACAGTAAAGTTCTTTATCATCTACTCTGATTGCTGATGTGGCTTGCTCAGCTAAGAAACGGAAAAGCTCTTCTTTGTTGCCATCCACTCGTAAAAAAGACTGCCAATTACTTGGAAGGCGTGTATTTGGTAACACCCTTCTACGTATGCCTTGTCCTCTCTCTTCTCTCAATCCTAAAAAAAGTAAAAAAAGCTTTCATGAGGAATTAATCAAAATATAACCTTGCAAACAAGCAATTTTCTTACCTTTCTTAAGTGAATCTTGTTTGTAAACATCCCATACGATATCAATTCGTCTAACAGATTCCAGTTGCTTCTCGATATAGGGCTTGAATACCATGTCGAAGTACTCTTGAAATGTGGTTGAGCTGCCAGGTTTAAGCATCTGAACAACTACAGCACCATCAAAGACTTTAGCATTAACAGTTGGAGCTGTTCTTGTTTCTTCTCCAAGTTCGTCAAGACATTTGATAAGGTCAGCCTTCTGACCTCGTCTAAGTCTACCTGCCTCAGCAAGTGATGGAGGCCATGGCTGATTTTCATGTTTGAAGAATTCTTCAAGATTACCATCTCTGTACTGGCAAGCAACATACAGCTGACAAAGAACACATAGATTCCAGTTGATATCTTCAATCGACGTTTCCATGATGCACAAGAGAAGGCATTATATCTAAGTCAAAACAACATGAAAACAATCAATTAAAAAAAAAGAAAAAAAACAACTTGCACAAACAAAAATATGAAGACTTATTATAATAGCTCTATACTTAGAAATGAATAATTATAGAATTACTGATAATATTATTGCTTACTGTTTTGAAATAATGAATTGTGTTGTTGCACTGACACTTCTTCGTCAGTCACTGAACTGCAAAGTAATTGTCTGTAACAAAACAATATTCATAAATGTTATCATAAACCTTTTACTATATTATTGAGATGGACTTAAGAGACTTTAGATGTCACTTATGTGAACTATGCAAGGAAAAAGGTACAATTACTGTTTTAAAGGTTGGTTTTCTTCATACCTTCGAGTTACACAAGCATGAACTAACCGGATCGACGTCTAACAAACTTGTCAATAAAACTGCGAAAAATAAGAAGCAATATCAGTATTTTTGTTCAAATCAACTTTCATATTACACTGAAACTACATAGAAGTAGTCTTGGTGACAAATCATTTGTTAATAAACACGTAAAAATGCATTACTTACAGAGAAAGAAGATGTGCTGCACATCACATCATGGCCGCCATCTTGAAAACCGTGAGGAGAATGGGCTGGACTTTCTTATAAAACTACTTTTGAATGTTATTTTTCATAACACTTATGAATTTTATTTTCAAAAAGTTCAGTTCATATATTAAACATGTCAATTGGCTTATTGCATATCTAAATAAGCTTTTAAATTCAAATTGCCTTTATAAATGTTTTTTTTATAAAACGTCAGTCACGTGATAAGTCACTTGATCTGTGAAAAACCACTCAAAAGTTATTTTTGTAAGCTGAACATGAATTGACATTTGTTTCTGTTTCAAAAAAGTGTTTAATTACACAAGAAATCCTGAAATGACTATTCAGCCTCGTTTTCATGCTAAATAGATTTTGCACATGCGCATTTCATGCCTTAATGACCGAATTTGAAATGCCTCCATATCTAGAATTACTAAGCGTGTAAAAATGTACAATTGTACCAAGTTTCATGCTTCTATCACAAAGTGAACATTTTTGTCCCTTAACCGCAGGACTATCAGGCTCAGGCTCAGGCTGCCTCAGGCTCAGGCTGCCTCAGGCTGCCTCAGGCTCAGGCTCAGGCTGCCTCAGGCTCAGGCTGCCTCAGGCTCAGGCTGCCTCAGGCTCAGGCTCAGGCTCAGGCTCAGGCTGCCTCAGGCTGCCTCAGGCTCAGGCTGCCTCAGGCTGCCTCAGGCTCAGGCTGCCTCAGGCTCAGGCTGCCTCAGGCTCAGGCTGCCTCAGGCTCAGGCTGCCTCAGGCTCAGGCTCAGGCTGCCTCAGGCTGCCTCAGGCTCAGGCTGCCTCAGGCTGCCTCAGGCTCAGGCTGCCTCAGGCTCAGGCTGCCTCAGGCTCAGGCTCAGGCTGCCTCAGGCTCAGGCTCAGGCTGCCTCAGGCTCAGGCTGCCTCAGGCTCAGGCTGCCTCAGGCTCAGGCTGCCTCAGGCTCAGGCTGCCTCAGGCTCAGGCTGCCTCAGGCTCAGGCTCAGGCTGCCTCAGGCTCAGGCTCAGGCTGCCTCAGGCTGCCTCAGGCTGCCTCAGGCTGCCTCAGGCTGCCTCAGGCTCAGCCTCAGGCTGCCTCAGGCTCAGGCTGCCTCAGGCTCAGGCTGCCTCAGGCTCATGCTCAGGCTGCCTCAGGCTCAGGCTGCCTCAGGCTCAGGCTGCCTCAGGCTCAGGCTGCCTCAGGCTGCCTCAGGCTGCCTCAGGCTGCCTCAGGCTCAGGCTGCCTCAGGCTCAGGCTGCCTCAGGCTCAGGCTGCCTCAGGCTCAGGCTGCCTCAGGCTGCCTCAGGCTCAGGCTGCCTCAGGCTGCCTCAGGCTCAGGCTGCCTCAGGCTCAGGCTGCCTCAGGCTCAGGCTGCCTCAGGCTGCCTCAGGCTCAGGCTGCCTCAGGCTGCCTCAGGCTCAGGCTGCCTCAGGCTCAGGCTCAGGCTGCCTCAGGCTCAGGCTGCCTCAGGCTCAGGCTGCCTCAGGCTCAGGCTGCCTCAGGCTCAGGCTGCCTCAGGCTCAGGCTGCCTCAGGCTCAGGCTGCCTCAGGCTCAGGCTCAGGGTCAGGCTGCCTCAGGCTCAGGCTGCCTCAGGCTCAGGCTGCCTCAGGCTCAGGCTGCCTCAGGCTGCCTCAGGCTCAGGCTGCCTCAGGCTCAGGCTGCCTCAGGCTGCCTCAGGCTGCCTCAGGCTCAGGCTGCCTCAGGCTCAGGCTGCCTCAGGCTCAGGCTCAGGCTGCCTCAGGCTCAGGCTGCCTCAGGCTGCCTCAGGCTCAGGCTCAGGCTGCCTCAGGCTCAGGCTGCCTCAGGCTCAGGCTGCCTCAGGCTCAGGCTGCCTCAGGCTCAGGCTGCCTCAGGCTCAGGCTGCCTCAGGCTCAGGCTGCCTCAGGCTCAGGCTCAGGCTGCCTCAGGCTCAGGCTCAGGCTCAGGCTGCCTCAGGCTGCCTCAGGCTCAGGCTGCCTCAGGCTGCCTCAGGCTCAGGCTGCCTCAGGCTCAGGCTGCCTCAGGCTGCCTCAGGCTCAGGCTGCCTCAGGCTCAGGCTGCCTCAGGCTCAGGCTCAGGCTGCCTCAGGCTCAGGCTGCCTCAGGCTCAGGCTGCCTCAGGCTCAGGCTGCCTCAGGCTCAGGCTGCCTCAGGCTCAGGCTGCCTCAGGCTCAGGCTGCCTCAGGCTCAGGCTGCCTCAGGCTGCCTCAGGCTCAGGCTGCCTCAGGCTCAGGCTGCCTCAGGCTCAGGCTGCCTCAGGCTCAGGCTGCCTCAGGCTGCCTCAGGCTCAGGCTGCCTCAGGCTGCCTCAGGCTCAGGCTGCCTCAGGCTGCCTCAGGCTCAGGCTGCCTCAGGCTCAGGCTGCCTCAGGCTCAGGCTCAGGCTGCCTCAGGCTCAGGCTGCCTCAGGCTCAGGCTGCCTCAGGCTCAGGCTGCCTCAGGCTCAGGCTGCCTCAGGCTCATGCTCAGGCTGCCTCAGGCTGCCTCAGGCTCAGGCTGCCTCAGGCTCAGGCTGCCTCAGGCTGCCTCAGGCTCAGGCTGCCTCAGGCTCAGGCTGCCTCAGGCTGCCTCAGGCTGCCTCAGGCTCAGGCTGCCTCAGGCTCAGGCTGCCTCAGGCTCAGGCTGCCTCAGGCTCAGGCTGCCTCAGGCTGCCTCAGGCTCAGGCTGCCTCAGGCTCAGGCTCAGGCTGCCTCAGGCTCAGGCTGCCTCAGGCTCAGGCTGCCTCAGGCTCAGGCTCAGGCTCAGGCTGCCTCAGGCTCAGGCTGCCTCAGGCTCAGGCTGCCTCAGGCTCAGGCTCAGGCTGCCTCAGGCTCAGGCTCAGGCTGCCTCAGGCTCAGGCTGCCTCAGGCTCAGGCTGCCTCAGGCTCAGGCTGCCTCAGGCTCAGGCTGCCTCAGGCTGCCTCAGGCTCAGGCTGCCTCAGGCTCAGGCTGCCTCAGGCTCAGGCTGCCTCAGGCTCAGGCTCAGGCTGCCTCAGGCTCAGGTTCAGGCTGCCTCAGGCTGCCTCAGGCTGCCTCAGGCTGCCTCAGGCTCAGGCTGCCTCAGGCTGCCTCAGGCTCAGGCTGCCTCAGGCTGCCTCAGGCTCAGGCTGCCTCAGGCTCAGGCTGCCTCAGGCTCAGGCTGCCTCAGGCTCAGGCTGCCTCAGGCTGCCTCAGGCTGCCTCAGGCTGCCTCAGGCTCAGGCTGCCTCAGGCTCAGGCTGCCTCAGGCTCAGGCTGCCTCAGGCTCAGGCTGCCTCAGGCTGCCTCAGGCTCAGGCTGCCTCAGGCTGCCTCAGGCTCAGGCTGCCTCAGGCTCAGGCTGCCTCAGGCTCAAACTCAGGCTGCCTCAGGCTCAGGCTCAGGCTGCCTCAGGCTCAGGCTGCCTCAGGCTCATGCTCAGGCTGCCTCAGGCTGCCTCAGGCTCAGGCTGCCTCAGGCTCAGGCTGCCTCAGGCTCAGGCTGCCTCAGGCTCAGGCTGCCTCAGGCTCAGGCTGCCTCAGGCTGCCTCAGGCTCAGGCTGCCTCAGGCTCAGGCTGCCTCAGGCTCAGGCTGCCTCAGGCTCAGGCTGCCTCAGGCTCAGGCTGCCTCAGGCTCAGGCTGCCTCAGGCTCAGGCTGCCTCAGGCTCAGGCTGCCTCAGGCTCAGGCTGCCTCAGGCTCAGGCTGCCTCAGGCTGCCTCAGGCTGCCTCAGGCTCAGGCTGCCTCAGGCTCAGGCTGCCTCAGGCTCAGGCTGCCTCAGGCTGCCTCAGGCTCAGGCTGCCTCAGGCTCAGGCTCAGGCTGCCTCAGGCTCAGGCTCAGGCTGCCTCAGGCTCAGGCTGCCTCAGGCTCAGGCAGCCTCAGGCTCAGGCTGCCTCAGGCTCAGGCTGCCTCAGGCTCAGGCTCAGGCTGCCTCAGGCTCAGGCTGCCTCAGGCTCAGGCTCAGGCTGCCTCAGGCTCAGGCTGCCTCAGGCTCAGGCTGCCTCAGGCTCAGGCTCAGGCTGCCTCAGGCTCAGGCTGCCTCAGGCTCAGGCTGCCTCAGGCTCAGGCTCAGGCTGCCTCAGGCTCAGGCTCAGGCTGCCTCAGGCTCAGGCTGCCTCAGGCTCAGGCTGCCTCAGGCTCAGGCTGCCTCAGGCTCAGGCTGCCTCAGGCTCAGGCTGCCTCAGGCTCAGGCTCAGGCTGCCTCAGGCTCAGGCTCAGGCTGCCTCAGGCTGCCTCAGGCTGCCTCAGGCTGCCTCAGGCTCAGGCTGCCTCAGGCTGCCTCAGGCTCAGGCTGCCTCAGGCTGCCTCAGGCTCAGGCTGCCTCAGGCTCAGGCTGCCTCAGGCTCAGGCTCAGGCTGCCTCAGGCTCAGGCTGCCTCAGGCTCAGGCTGCCTCAGGCTCAGGCTGCCTCAGGCTGCCTCAGGCTGCCTCAGGCTGCCTCAGGCTCAGGCTGCCTCAGGCTCAGGCTGCCTCAGGCTCAGGCTGCCTCAGGCTCAGGCTGCCTCAGGCTGCCTCAGGCTCAGGCTGCCTCAGGCTGCCTCAGGCTCAGGCTGCCTCAGGCTCAGGCTGCCTCAGGCTCAGGCTCAGGCTGCCTCAGGCTGCCTCAGGCTCAGGCTGCCTCAGGCTGCCTCAGGCTCAGGCTGCCTCAGGCTCAGGCTCAGGCTGCCTCAGGCTCAGGCTGCCTCAGGCTCAGGCTGCCTCAGGCTCAGGCTGCCTCAGGCTCAGGCTGCCTCAGGCTCAGGCTGCCTCAGGCTCAGGCTGCCTCAGGCTCAGGCTCAGGGTCAGGCTGCCTCAGGCTCAGGCTGCCTCAGGCTCAGGCTGCCTCAGGCTCAGGCTGCCTCAGGCTGCCTCAGGCTCAGGCTGCCTCAGGCTCAGGCTGCCTCAGGTTGCCTCAGGCTGCCTCAGGCTCAGGCTGCCCCAGGCTCAGGCTGCCTCAGTCTCAGGCTCAGGCTGCCTCAGGCTCAGGCTGCCTCAGGCTGCCTCAGGCTCAGGCTCAGGCTGCCTCAGGCTCAGGCTGCCTCAGGCTCAGGCTGCCTCAGGCTCAGGCTCAGGCTGCCTCAGGCTCAGGCTCAGGCTGCCTCAGGCTCAGGCTGCCTCAGGCTCAGGCTGCCTCAGGCTCAGGCTGCCTCAGGCTCAGGCTGCCTCAGGCTGCCTCAGGCTCAGGCTGCCTCAGGCTCAGGCTGCCTCAGGCTCAGGCTGCCTCAGGCTCAGGCTCAGGCTGCCTCAGGCTCAGGCTCAGGCTGCCTCAGGCTGCCTCAGGCTGCCTCAGGCTCAGGCTGCCTCAGGCTGCCTCAGGCTCAGGCTGCCTCAGGCTCAGGCTGCCTCAGGCTGCCTCAGGCTCAGGCTGCCTCAGGCTCAGGCTGCCTCAGGCTCAGGCTCAGGCTGCCTCAGGCTCAGGCTGCCTCAGGCTCAGGCTGCCTCAGGCTCAGGCTGCCTCAGGCTGCCTCAGGCTGCCTCAGGCTGCCTCAGGCTCAGGCTGTCTCAGGCTCAGGCTGCCTCAGGCTCAGGCTGCCTCAAGCTCAGGCTGCCTCAGGCTGACTCAGGCTCAGGCTTCCTCAGGCTGCCTCAGGCTCAGGCTGCCTCAGGCTCAGGCTGCCTCAGGCTCAGGCTCAGGCTGCCTCAGGCTGCCTCAGGCTCAGGATGCCTCAGGCTGCCTCAGGCTCAGGCTGCCTCAGGCTCAGGCTGCCTCAGGCTCAGGCTCAGGCTGCCTCAGGCTCAGGCTGCCTCAGGCTCAGGCTGCCTCAGGCTCAGGCTGCCTCAGGCTCAGGCTGCCTCAGGCTCAGGCTCAGGGTCAGGCTGCCTCAGGCTCAGGCTGCCTCAGGCTCAGGCTGCCTCAGGCTGCCTCAGGCTCAGGCTGCCTCAGGCTCAGGCTGCCTCAGGTTGCCTCAGGCTGCCTCAGGCTCAGGCTGCCCCAGGCTCAGGCTGCCTCAGGCTGCCTCAGGCTCAGGCTGCCTCAGGCTGCCTCAGGCTCAGGCTGCCTCAGTCTCAGGCTCAGGCTGCCTCAGGCTCAGGCTGCCTCAGGCTGCCTCAGGCTCAGGCTCAGGCTGCCTCAGGCTCAGGCTGCCTCAGGCTCAGGCTGCCTCAGGCTCAGGCTCAGGCTGCCTCAGGCTCAGGCTCAGGCTGCCTCAGGCTCAGGCTGCCTCAGGCTCAGGCTGCCTCAGGCTCAGGCTGCCTCAGGCTCAGGCTGCCTCAGGCTGCCTCAGGCTCAGGCTGCCTCAGGCTCAGGCTGCCTCAGGCTCAGGCTGCCTCAGGCTCAGGCTCAGGCTGCCTCAGGCTCAGGTTCAGGCTGCCTCAGGCTGCCTCAGGCTGCCTCAGGCTGCCTCAGGCTCAGGCTGCCTCAGGCTGCCTCAGGCTCAGGCTGCCTCAGGCTGCCTCAGGCTCAGGCTGCCTCAGGCTCAGGCTCAGGCTGCCTCAGGCTCAGGCTCAGGCTGCCTCAGGCTCAGGCTGCCTCAGGCTCAGGCTGCCTCAGGCTCAGGCTGCCTCAGGCTGCCTCAGGCTGCCTCAGGCTGCCTCAGGCTCAGGCTGTCTCAGGCTCAGGCTGCCTCAGGCTCAGGCTGCCTCAAGCTCAGGCTGCCTCAGGCTGCCTCAGGCTCAGGCTGCCTCAGGCTGCCTCAGGCTCAGGCTGCCTCAGGCTCAGGCTGCCTCAGGCTCAAACTCAGGCTGCCTCAGGCTCAGGCTCAGGCTGCCTCAGACTCAGGCTGCCTCAGGCTCAAGCTCAGGCTGCCTCAGGCTTAGGCTCAGGCTGCCTCAGGCTCAGGCTGCCTCAGGCTCAGGCTGCCTCAGGCTCAGGCTGCCTCAGGCTCAGGCTGCCTCAGGCTGCCTCAGGCTCAGGCTGCCTCAGGCTCAGGCTGCCTCAGGCTCAGGCTGCCTCAGGCTCAGGCTGCCTCAGGCTCAGGCTCAGGGTCAGGCTGCCTCAGGCTCAGGCTGCCTCAGGCTCAGGCTGCCTCAGGCTCAGGCTGCCTCAGGCTCAGGCTGCCTCAGGCTGCCTCAGGCTGCCTCAGGCTCAGGCTGCCTCAGGCTCAGGCTGCCTCAGGCTCAGGCTCAGGCTGCCTCAGGCTCAGGCTGCCTCAGGCTGCCTCAGGCTGCCTCAGGCTGCCTCAGGCTGCCTCAGGCTCAGGCTGCCTCAGGCTCAGGCTCAGGCTGCCTCAGGCTCAGGCTCAGGCTGCCTCAGGCTCAGGCTGCCTCAGGCTCAGGCTGCCTCAGGCTCAGGCTGCCTCAGGCTCAGGCTGCCTCAGGCTCAGGCTCAGGCTGCCTCAGGCTCAGGCTGCCTCAGGCTCAGGCTGCCTCAGGCTCAGGCTGCCTCAGGCTCAGGCTCAGGCTGCCTCAGGCTCAGGCTGCCTCAGGCTCAGGCTCAGGCTGCCTCAGGCTCAGGCTGCCTCAGGCTCAGGCTGCCTCAGGCTCAGGCTGCCTCAGGCTCAGGCTCAGGCTCAGGCTGCCTCAGGCTCAGGCTCAGGCTGCCTCAGGCTCAGGCTGCCTCAGGCTCAGGCTGCCTCAGGCTCAGGCTGCCTCAGGCTCAGGCTCAGGCTGCCTCAGGCTCAGGCTCAGGCTGCCTCAGGCTGCCTCAGGCTGCCTCAGGCTGCCTCAGGCTCAGGCTGCCTCAGGCTGCCTCAGGCTCAGGCTGCCTCAGGCTGCCTCAGGCTCAGGCTGCCTCAGGCTCAGGCTCAGGCTGCCTCAGGCTCAGGCTGCCTCAGGCTCAGGCTGCCTCAGGCTCAGGCTGCCTCAGGCTCAGGCTGCCTCAGGCTCAGGCTGCCTCAGGCTCAGGCTCAGGCTGCCTCAGGCTCAGGCTGCCTCAGGCTCAGGCTCAGGCTGCCTCAGGCTCAGGCTGCCTCAGGCTCAGGCTGCCTCAGGCTCAGGCTGCCTCAGGCTCAGGCTCAGGCTCAGGCTGCCTCAGGCTCAGGCTCAGGCTGCCTCAGGCTCAGGCTGCCTCAGGCTCAGGCTGCCTCAGGCTCAGGCTGCCTCAGGCTCAGGCTCAGGCTGCCTCAGGCTCAGGTTCAGGCTGCCTCAGGCTGCCTCAGGCTGCCTCAGGCTGCCTCAGGCTCAGGCTGCCTCAGGCTGCCTCAGGCTCAGGCTGCCTCAGGCTCAGGCTGCCTCAGGCTCAGGCTCAGGCTGCCTCAGGCTCAGGCTGCCTCAGGCTCAGGCTGCCTCAGGCTCAGGCTGCCTCAGGCTCAGGCTGCCTCAGGCTGCCTCAGGCTCAGGCTGCCTCAGGCTGCCTCAGGCTCAGGCTGCCTCAGGCTCAGGCTGCCTCAGGCTCAAACTCAGGCTGCCTCAGGCTCAGGCTCAGGCTGCCTCAGGCTCAGGCTGCCTCAGGCTCAAACTCAGGCTGCCTCAGGCTTAGGCTCAGGCTGCCTCAGGCTCAGGCTGCCTCAGGCTCAGGCTGCCTCAGGCTCAGGCTGCCTCAGGCTCAGGCTGCCTCAGGCTGCCTCAGGCTCAGGCTGCCTCAGGCTCAGGCTGCCTCAGGCTCAGGCTGCCTCAGGCTCAGGCTGCCTCAGGCTCAGGCTCAGGGTCAGGCTGCCTCAGGCTCAGGCTGCCTCAGGCTCAGGCTGCCTCAGGCTCAGGCTGCCTCAGGCTCAGGCTGCCTCAGGCTGCCTCAGGCTGCCTCAGGCTCAGGCTGCCCCAGGCTCAGGCTGCCTCAGGCTGCCTCAGGCTCAGGCTACCTCAGGCTCAGGCTCAGGCTGCCTCAGGCTCAGGCTCAGGCTGCCTCAGGCTCAGGCTGCCTCAGGCTCAGGCTGCCTCAGGCTCAGGCTGCCTCAGGCTCAGGCTCAGGCTGCCTCAGGCTCAGGCTGCCTCAGGCTGCCTCAGGCTCAGGCTGCCTCAGGCTCAGGCTGCCTCAGGCTCAGGCTGCCTCAGGCTCAGGCTCAGGCTGCCTCAGGCTCAGGCTGCCTCAGGCTCAGGCTCAGGCTGCCTCAGGCTCAGGCTGCCTCAGGCTCAGGCTGCCTCAGGCTCAGGCTCAGGCTGCCTCAGGGTCAGGCTCAGGCTGCCTCAGGCTCAGGCTCAGGCTCAGGCTCAGGCTCAGGCTGCCTCAGGCTGCCTCAGGCTCAGGCTGCCTCAGGCTCAGGCTGCCTCAGGCTCAGGCTGCCTCAGGCTCAGGCTGCCTCAGGCTCAGGCTCAGGCTGCCTCAGGCTCAGGCTGCCTCAGGCTCAGGCTCAGGCTGCCTCAGGCTCAGGCTGCCTCAGGCTCAGGCTGCCTCAGGCTCAGGCTGCCTCAGGCTCAGGCTGCCTCAGGCTCAGGCTGCCTCAGGCTCAGGCTGCCTCAGGCTCAGGCTCAGGCTGCCTCAGGCTCAGGCTGCCTCAGGCTCAGGCTGCCTCAGGCTCAGGCTGCCTCAGGCTCAGGCTCAGGCTGCCTCAGGCTCAGGCTCAGGCTGCCTCAGGCTCAGGCTGCCTCAAGCTGCCTGAGGCTCAGGCTGCCTCAGGCTCAGGCTCAGGCTGCCTCAGGCTCAGGCTGCCTCAGGCTCAGGCTGCCTCAGGCTCAGGCTGCCTCAGGCTGCCTCAGGCTGCCTCAGGCTGCCTCAGGCTCAGGCTGCCTCAGGCTCAGGCTGCCTCAGGCTCAGGCTGCCTCAGGCTCAGGCTGCCTCAGGCTGCCTCAGGCTCAGGCTGCCTCAGGCTCAGCCTCAGGCTGCCTCAGGCTCAGGCTGCCTCAGGCTCAAACTCAGGCTGCCTCAGGCTCAGGCTCAGGCTGCCTCAGGCTCAGGCTGCCTCAGGCTCAGGCTCAGGCTGCCTCAGGCTCAGGCTCAGGCTGCCTCAGGCTCAGGCTGCCTCAGGCTCAGGCTGCCTCAGGCTCAGGCTGCCTCAGGCTCAGGCTGCCTCAGGCTGCCTCAGGCTCAGGCTGCCTCAGGCTCAGGCTGCCTCAGGCTCAGGCTGCCTCAGGCTCAGGCTGCCTCAGGCTCAGGCTCAGGCTCAGGCTGCCTCAGGCTCAGGCTGCCTCAGGCTCAGGCTGCCTCAGGCTCAGGCTGCCTCAGGCTCAGGCTGCCTCAGGCTGCCTCAGGCTGCCTCAGGCTCAGGCTGCCTCAGGCTCAGGCTGCCCCAGGCTCAGGCTGCCTCAGGCTGCCTCAGGCTCAGGCTGCCTCAGGCTCAGGCTCAGGCTGCCTCAGGCTCAGGCTCAGGCTGCCTCAGGCTCAGGCTGCCTCAGGCTCAGGCTGCCTCAGGCTCAGGCTGCCTCAGGCTCAGGCTCAGGCTGCCTCAGGCTCAGGCTGCCTCAGGCTCAGGCTCAGGCTGCCTCAGGCTCAGGCTGCCTCAGGCTCAGGCTGCCTCAGGCTCAGGCTGCCTCAGGCTCAGGCTCAGGCTGCCTCAGGCTCAGGCTGCCTCAGGCTCAGGCTCAGGCTGCCTCAGGCTCAGGCTGCCTCAGGCTCAGGCTGCCTCAGGCTCAGGCTCAGGCTGCCTCAGGGTCAGGCTCAGGCTGCCTCAGGCTCAGGCTCAGGCTCAGGCTCAGGCTGCCTCAGGCTGCCTCAGGCTCAGGCTGCCTCAGGCTCAGGCTGCCTCAGGCTCAGGCTGCCTCAGGCTCAGGCTGCCTCAGGCTCAGGCTCAGGCTGCCTCAGGCTCAGGCTGCCTCAGGCTCAGGCTCAGGCTGCCTCAGGCTCAGGCTGCCTCAGGCTCAGGCTGCCTCAGGCTCAGGCTGCCTCAGGCTCAGGCTCAGGCTCAGGCTGCCTCAGGCTCAGGCTGCCTCAGGCTCAGGCTCAGGCTGCCTCAGGCTCAGGCTGCCTCAGGCTCAGGCTCAGGCTGCCTCAGGCTCAGGCTGCCTCAGGCTCAGGCTGCCTCAGGCTCAGGCTGCCTCAGGCTGCCTCAGGCTCAGGCTGCCTCAGGCTGCCTCAGGCTCAGGCTGCCTCAGGCTCAGGCTGCCTCAGGCTCAGGCTGCCTCAGGCTCAGGCTCAGGCTGCCTCAGGCTCAGGCTGCCTCAGGCTCAGGCTCAGGCTGCCTCAGGCTCAGGCTGCCTCAGGCTCAGGCTCAGGCTGCCTCAGGCTCAGGCTCAGGCTGCCTCAGGCTCAGGCTGCCTCAGGCTCAGGCTGCCTCAGGCTGCCTCAGGCTCAGGCTGCCTCAGGCTGCCTCAGGCTCAGGCTGCCTCAGGCTCAGGCTGCCTCAGGCTCAGGCTGCCTCAGGCTCAGGCTCAGGCTGCCTCAGGCTCAGGCTGCCTCAGGCTGCCTCAGGCTGCCTCAGGCTCAGGCTGCCTCAGGCTCAGGCTGCCTCAGGCTCAGGCTGCCTCAGGCTCAGGCTGCCTCAGGCTGCCTCAGGCTCAGGCTGCCTCAGGCTGCCTCAGGCTCAGGCTGCCTCAGGCTCAGGCTGCCTCAGGCTCAAACTCAGGCTGCCTCAGGCTCAGGCTCAGGCTGCCTCAGACTCAGGCTGCCTCAGGCTCAAGCTCAGGCTGCCTCAGGCTTAGGCTCAGGCTGCCTCAGGCTCAGGCTGCCTCAGGCTCAGGCTGCCTCAGGCTCAGGCTCAGGCTGCCTCAGGCTCAGGCTCAGGCTGCCTCAGGCTCAGGCTGCCTCAGGCTCAGGCTCAGGCTGCCTCAGGCTCAGGCTGCCTCAGGCTCAGGCTGCCTCAGGCTCAGGCTGCCTCAGGCTCAGGCTGCCTCAGGCTCAGGCTGCCTCAGGCTCAGGCTGCCTCAGGCTCAGGCTCAGGCTGCCTCAGGCTCAGGCTGCCTCAGGCTCAGGCTGCCTCAGGCTCAGGCTCAGGCTGCCTCAGGCTCAGGCTCAGGCTGCCTCAGGCTCAGGCTCAGGCTCAGGCTCAGGCTGCCTCAGGCTGCCTCAGGCTCAGGCTGCCTCAGGCTCAGGCTGCCTCAGGCTCAGGCTGCCTCAGGCTCAGGCTGCCTCAGGCTCAGGCTCAGGCTGCCTCAGGCTCAGGCTGCCTCAGGCTCAGGCTGCCTCAGGCTCAGGCTCAGGCTGCCTCAGGCTCAGGCTCAGGCTGCCTCAGGCTCAGGCTGCCTCAGGCTCAGGCTCAGGCTCAGGCTGCCTCAGGCTGCCTCAGGCTCAGGCTGCCTCAGGCTCAGGCTGCCTCAGGCTCAGGCTGCCTCAGGCTCAGGCTGCCTCAGGCTCAGGCTCAGGCTGCCTCAGGCTCAGGCTCAGGCTGCCTCAGGCTCAGGCTGCCTCAGGCTCAGGCTCAGGCTGCCTCAGGCTCAGGCTGCCTCAGGCTCAGGCTGCCTCAGGCTCAGGCTGCCTCAGGCTCAGGCTCAGGCTCAGGCTGCCTCAGGCTCAGGCTGCCTCAGGCTCAGGCTCAGGCTGCCTCAGGCTCAGGCTGCCTCAGGCTCAGGCTCAGGCTGCCTCAGGCTCAGGCTCAGGCTGCCTCAGGCTCAGGCTGCCTCAGGCTCAGGCTGCCTCAGGCTGCCTCAGGCTCAGGCTGCCTCAGGCTGCCTCAGGCTCAGGCTGCCTCAGGCTCAGGCTGCCTCAGGCTCAGGCTGCCTCAGGCTCAGGCTCAGGCTGCCTCAGGCTCAGGCTGCCTCAGGCTCAGGCTCAGGCTGCCTCAGGCTCAGGCTGCCTCAGGCTGCCTCAGGCTCAGGCTGCCTCAGGCTCAGGCTCAGGCTGCCTCAGGCTCAGGCTGCCTCAGGCTCAGGCTGCCTCAGGCTCAGGCTCAGGCTCAGGCTGCCTCAGGCTCAGGCTGCCTCAGGCTCAGGCTGCCCCAGGCTCAGGCTGCCTCAGGCTGCCTCAGGCTCAGGCTGCCTCAGGCTCAGGCTCAGGCTGCCTCAGGCTCAGGCTCAGGCTGCCTCAGGCTCAGGCTGCCTCAGGCTCAGGCTGCCTCAGGCTCAGGCTGCCTCAGGCTCAGGCTGCCTCAGGCTCAGGCTCAGGCTGCCTCAGGCTCAGGCTGCCTCAGGCTCAGGCTCAGGCTGCCTCAGGCTCAGGCTGCCTCAGGCTCAGGCTGCCTCAGGCTGCCTCAGGCTGCCTCAGGCTCAGGCTGCCTCAGGCTCAGGCTGCCTCAGGCTCAGGCTGCCTCAGGCTGCCTCAGGCTCAGGCTGCCTCAGGCTCAGGCTCAGGCTGCCTCAGGCTGCCTCAGGCTCAGGCTGCCTCAGGCTCAGGCTGCCTCAGGCTCAGGCTGCCTCAGGCTCAGGCTGCCTCAGGCTCAGGCTGCCTCAGGCTCAGGCTCAGGCTGCCTCAGGCTCAGGCTGCCTCAGGCTCAGGCTCAGGCTGCCTCAGGCTCAGGCTGCCTCAGGCTCAGGCTGCCTCAGGCTCAGGCTGCCTCAGGCTCAGGCTGCCTCAGGCTCAGGCTCAGGCTGCCTCAGGCTCAGGCTGCCTCAGGCTCAGGCTCAGGCTGCCTCAGGCTCAGGCTGCCTCAGGCTCAGGCTGCCTCAGGCTCAGGCTCAGGCTGCCTCAGGCTCAGGCTCAGGCTGCCTCAGGCTCAGGCTGCCTCAGGCTCAGGCTGCCTCAGGCTCAGGCTGCCTCAGGCTGCCTCAGGCTCAGGCTGCCTCAGGCTCAGGCTGCCTCAGGCTCAGGCTCAGGCTGCCTCAGGCTCAGGCTCAGGCTGCCTCAGGCTCAGGCTGCCTCAGGCTGCCTCAGGCTCAGGCTCAGGCTGCCTCAGGCTGCCTCAGGCTCAGGCTGCCTCAGGCTCAGGCTGCCTCAGGCTCAGGCTGCCTCAGGCTCAGGCTGCCTCAGGCTCAGGCTCAGGCTCAGGCTCAGGCTCAGGCTCAGGCTCAGGCTCAGGCTCAGGCTCAGGCTCAGGCTCAGGCTCAGGCTCAGGCTCAGGCTGCCTCAGGCTGCCTCAGGCTCAGGCTGCCTCAGGCTCAGGCTGCCTCAGGCTCAGGCTGCCTCAGGCTGCCTCAGGCTCAGGCTGCCTCAGGCTCAGGCTCAGGCTGCCTCAGGCTCAGGCTGCCTCAGGCTCAGGCTCAGGCTGCCTCAGGCTCAGGCTGCCTCAGGCTCAGGCTGCCTCAGGCTGCCTCAGGCTCAGGCTGCCTCAGGCTGCCTCAGGCTCAGGCTGCCTCAGGCTCAGGCTGCCTCAGGCTCAGGCTGCCTCAGGCTCAGGCTGCCTCAGGCTCAGGCTGCCTCAGGCTCAGGCTGCCTCAGGCTCAGGCTGCCTCAGGCTGCCTCAGGCTCAGGCTGCCTCAGGCTCAGGCTGCCTCAGGCTCAGGCTGCCTCAGGCTCAGGCTGCCTCAGGCTGCCTCAGGCTCAGGCTGCCTCAGGCTCAGGCTCAGGCTGCCTCAGGCTCAGGCTGCCTCAGGCTCAGGCTGCCTCAGGCTCAGGCTCAGGCTGCCTCAGGCTGCCTCAGGCTGCCTCAGGCTCAGGCTGCCTCAGGCTGCCTCAGGCTGCCTCAGGCTGCCTCAGGCTGCCTCAGGCTGCCTCAGGCTGCCTCAGGCAGGCTCAGGCAGCCTCAGGCAGCCTCAGGCTCAGGCTGCCTCAGGCTCAGGCTCAGGCTCAGGCTGCCTCAGGCTCAGGCTGCCTCAGGCTCAGGCTCAGGCTCAGGCTGCCTCAGGCTCAGGCTGCCTCAGGCTCAGTCTCAGGCTCAGGCTGCCTCAGGCTGCCTCAGGCTCAGGCTGCCTCAGGCTGCCTCAGGCTCAGGCTGCCTCAGGCTCAGGCTGCCTCAGGCTCAGGCTCAGGCTCAGGCTGCCTCAGGCTCAGGCTGCCTCAGGCTCAAACTCAGGCTGCCTCAGGCTCAGGCTGCCTCAGGCTCAGGCTCAGGCTGCCTCAGACTCAGGCTGCCTCAGGCTCAGGCTGCCTCAGGCTCAGGCTCAGGCTGCCTCAGGCTCAGGCTGCCTCAGGCTCAGGCTCAGGCTGCCTCAGGCTCAGGCTCAGGCTGCCTCAGGCTCAGGCTGCCTCAGGCTGCCTCAGGCTCAGGCTCAGGCTGCCTCAGGCTCAGGCTGCCTCAGGCTCAGGCTGCCTCAGGCTCAGGCTCAGGCTGCCTCAGGCTCAGGCTGCCTCAGGCTGCCTCAGGCTCAGGCTCAGGCTGCCTCAGGCTCAGGCTGCCTCAGGCTCAGGCTCAGGCTGCCTCAGGCTCAGGCTCAGGCTGCCTCAGGCTCAGGCTGCCTCAGGCTCAGGCTGCCTCAGGCTCAGGCTGCCTCAGGCTCAGGCTCAGGCTGCCTCAGGCTCAGGCTGCCTCAGGCTCAGGCTGCCTCAGGCTGCCTCAGGCTCAGGCTGCCTCAGGCTCAGGCTCAGGCTCAGGCTGCCTCAGGCTCAGGCTGCCTCAGGCTCAGGCTCAGGCTGCCTCAGGCTCAGGCTCAGGCTGCCTCAGGCTCAGGCTGCCTCAGGCTGCCTCAGGCTCAGGCTGCCTCAGGCTGCCTCAGGCTCAGGCTGCCTCAGGCTCAGGCTCAGGCTGCCTCAGGCTCAGGCTGCCTCAGGCTCAGGCTCAGGCTGCCTCAGGCTCAGGCTGCCTCAGGCTCAGGCTCAGGCTGCCTCAGGCTCAGGCTCAGGCTGCCTCAGGCTCAGGCTGCCTCAGGCTCAGGCTCAGGCTGCCTCAGGCTCAGGCTGCCTCAGGCTCAGGCTCAGGCTGCCTCAGGCTCAGGCTGCCTCAGGCTCAGGCTCAGGCTGCCTCAGGCTCAGGCTGCCTCAGGCTCAGGCTCAGGCTGCCTCAGTCTCAGGCTCAGGCTGCCTCAGGCTCAGGCTGCCTCAGGCTGCCTCAGGCTCAGGCTCAGGCTGCCTCAGGCTCAGGCTGCCTCAGGCTCAGGCTCAGGCTGCCTCAGGCTCAGGCTCAGGCTGCCTCAGGCTGCCTCAGGCTCAGGCTCAGGCTGCCTCAGGCTCAGGCTGCCTCAGGCTCAGGCTGCCTCAGGCTCAGGCTGCCTCAGGCTCAGGCTGCCTCAGGCTGCCTCAGGCTCAGGCTGCCTCAGGCTGCCTCAGGCTCAGGCTCAGGCTGCCTCAGGCTGCCTCAGGCTCAGGCTGCCTCAGGCTCAGGCTGCCTCAGGCTCAGGCTCAGGCTGCCTCAGGCTCAGGCTGCCTCAGGCTCAGGCTGCCTCAGGCTCAGGCTGCCTCAGGCTGCCTCAGGCTCAGGCTGCCTCAGGCTCAGGCTCAGGCTGCCTCAGGCTCAGGCTCAGGCTGCCTCAGGCTGCCTCAGGCTCAGGCTGCCTCAGGCTGCCTCAGGCTCAGGCTGCCTCAGGCTCAGGCTGCCTCAGGCTCAGGCTGCCTCAGGCTCAGGCTCAGGCTGCCTCAGGCTCAGGCTGCCTCAGGCTCAGGCTGCCTCAGGCTCAGGCTGCCTCAGGCTGCCTCAGGCTGCCTCAGGCTGCCTCAGGCTGCCTCAGGCTCAGGCTGCCTCAGGCTGCCTCAGGCTCAGGCTGCCTCAGGCTGCCTCAGGCTCAGGCTGCCTCAGGCTCAGGCTGCCTCAGGCTCAGGCTGCCTCAGGCTGCCTCAGGCTCAGGCTGCCTCAGGCTCAGGCTCAGGCTGCCTCAGGCTCAGGCTGCCTCAGGCTCAGGCTGCCTCAGGCTCAGGCTGCCTCAGGCTCAGGCTGCCTCAGGCTCAGGCTCAGGCTGCCTCAGGCTCAGGCTGCCTCAGGCTCAGGCTCAGGCTGCCTCAGGCTCAGGCTGCCTCAGGCTCAGGCTGCCTCAGGCTCAGGCTCAGGCTGCCTCAGGCTCAGGCTCAGGCTGCCTCAGGCTCAGGCTCAGGCTGCCTCAGGCTCAGCCTCAGGCTGCCTCAGGCTCAGGCTGCCTCAGGCTCAGGCTGCCTCAGGCTCAGGCTGCCTCAGGCAGCCTCAGGCAGCCTCAGGCAGCCTCAGGCAGCCTCAGGCAGGCTCAGGCAGCCTCAGGCTCAGGCTGCCTCAGGCTCAGGCTGCCTCAGGCTCAGGCTGCCTCAGGCTCAGGCTGCCTCAGGCTCAGGCTGCCTCAGGCTCAGGCTGCCTCAGGCTCAGGCTCAGGCTGCCTCAGGCTCAGGCTGCCTCAGGCTCAAACTCAGGCTGCCTCAGGCTCAGGCTCAGGCTGCCTCAGGCTCAGGCTCAGGCTGCCTCAGGCTCAGGCTGCCTCAGGCTGCCTCAGGCTCAGGCTGCCTCAGGCTGCCTCAGGCTCAGGCTGCCTCAGGCTGCCTCAGGCTGCCTCAGGCTCAGGCTGCCTCAGGCTGCCTCAGGCTCAGGCTGCCTCAGGCTCAGGCTGCCTCAGGCTCAGGCTGCCTCAGGCTCAGGCTGCCTCAGGCTGCCTCAGGCTGCCTCAGGCTGCCTCAGGCTGCCTCAGGCTCAGGCTGCCTCAGGCTCAGGCTGCCTCAGGCTCAGGCTGCCTCAGGCTGCCTCAGGCTGCCTCAGGCTGCCTCAGGCTGCCTCAGGCTCAGGCTGCCTCAGGCTCAGGCTGCCCCAGGCTCAGGCTGCCTCAGGCTGCCTCAGGCTCAGGCTGCCTCAGGCTCAGGCTCAGGCTGCCTCAGGCTCAGGCTGCCTCAGGCTCAGGCTGCCTCAGGCTCAGGCTCAGGCTGCCTCAGGCTCAGGCTGCCTCAGGCTGCCTCAGGCTGCCTCAGGCTGCCTCAGGCTCAGGCTGCCTCAGGCTCAGGCTCAGGCTGCCTCAGGCTCAGGCTGCCTCAGGCTCAGGCTGCCTCAGGCTGCCTCAGGCTCAGGCTGCCTCAGGCTCAGGCTCAGGCTGCCTCAGGCTCAGGCTCAGGCTGCCTCAGGCAGCCTCAGGCTGCCTCAGGCTGCCTCAGGCTCAGGCTGCCTCAGGCTCAGGCTGCCTCAGGCTGCCTCAGGCTCAGGCTGCCTCAGGCTCAGGCTCAGGCTGCCTCAGGCTCAGGCTGCCTCAGGCTCAGGCTCAGGCTGCCTCAGGCTCAGGCTGCCTCAGGCTCAGGCTCAGGCTGCCTCAGGCTCAGGCTGCCTCAGGCTCAGGCTCAGGCTGCCTCAGGCTCAGGCTCAGGCTGCCTCAGGCTCAGGCTGCCTCAGGCTCAGGCTGCCTCAGGCTCAGGCTCAGGCTGCCTCAGGCTCAGGCTCAGGCTGCCTCAGGCTACCTCAGGCTGCCTCAGGCTCAGGCTGCCTCAGGCTGCCTCAGGCAGCCTCAGGCAGCCTCAGGCAGCCTCAGGCAGCCTCAGGCAGCCTCAGGCAGCCTCAGGCAGCCTCAGGCAGCCTCAGGCAGCCTCAGGCAGCCTCAGGCAGCCTCAGGCAGCCTCAGGCAGCCTCAGGCAGCCTCAGGCAGCCTCAGGCAGGCTCAGGCTGCCTCAGGCTCAGGCAGCCTCAGGCTCAGGCTGCCTCAGGCTGCCTCAGGCTCAGGCTGCCTCAGGCTCAGGCTGCCTCAGGCTGCCTCAGGCTCAGGCTGCCTCAGGCTGCCTCAGGCTCAGGCTGCCTCAGGCTCAGGCTGCCTCAGGCTCAAACTCAGGCTGCCTCAGGCTCAGGCTGCCTCAGGCTCAGGCTCAGGCTGCCTCAGACTCAGGCTGCCTCAGGCTCAGGCTCAGGCTGCCTCAGGCTCAGGCTCAGGCTGCCTCAGGCTCAGGCTGCCTCAGGCTCAGGCTCAGGCTGCCTCAGGCTCAGGCTGCCTCAGGCTGCCTCAGGCTCAGGCTGCCTCAGGCTGCCTCAGGCTCAGGCTGCCTCAGGCTCAGGCTGCCTCAGGCTCAGGCTGCCTCAGGCTCAGGCTGCCTCAGGCTGCCTCAGGCTCAGGCTGCCTCAGGCTCAGGCTGCCTCAGGCTGCCTCAGGCTCAGGCTGCCTCAGGCTCAGGCTGCCTCAGGCTGCCTCAGGCTCAGGCTGCCTCAGGCTCAGGCTGCCTCAGGCTCAGGCTGCCCCAGGCTCAGGCTGCCTCAGGCTGCCTCAGGCTCAGGCTGCCTCAGGCTCAGGCTCAGGCTGCCTCAGGCTCAGGCTCAGGCTGCCTCAGGCTCAGGCTGCCTCAGGCTCAGGCTGCCTCAGGCTCCCGCTGCCTCAGGCTCAGGCTGCCTCAGGCTCAGGCTCAGGCTGCCTCAGGCTCCTGCTGCCTCAGGCTGCCTCAGGCTGCCTCAGGCTCAGGCTGCCTCAGGCTCAGCCTCAGGCTGCCTCAGGCTCAGGCTGCCTCAGGCTCAGCCTCAGGCTGCCTCAGGCTCAGGCTGCCTCAGGCTCAAACTCAGGCTGCCTCAGGCTCAGGCTCAGGCTGCCTCAGGCTCAGGCTGCCTCAGGCTGCCTCAGGCTCAGGCTGCCTCAGGCTCAGGCTGCCTCAGGCTCAGGCTGCCTCAGGCTGCCTCAGGCTCAGGCTGCCTCAGGCTCAGGCTCAGGCTGCCTCAGGCTCAGGCTGCCTCAGGCTCAGGCTGCCTCAGGCTCAGGCTGCCTCAGGCTCAGGCTCAGGCTGCCTCAGGCTCAGGCTGCCTCAGGCTCAGGCTGCCTCAGGCTCAGGCTGCCTCAGGCTGCCTCAGGCTCAGGCTGCCTCAGGCTCAGGCTCAGGCTGCCTCAGGCTCAGGCTGCCTCAGGCTCAGGCTGCCTCAGGCTGCCTCAGGCTCAGGCTGCCTCAGGCTGCCTCAGGCTCAGGCTGCCTCAGGCTGCCTCAGGCTCAGGCTGCCTCAGGCTCAGGCTCAGGCTGCCTCAGACTCAGGCTGCCTCAGGCTCAGGCTCAGGCTGCCTCAGGCTCAGGCTGCCTCAGGCTCAGGCTGCCTCAGGCTCAGGCTCAGGCTGCCTCAGACTCAGGCTGCCTCAGGCTCAGGCTCAGGCTGCCTCAGGCTCAGGCTGCCTCAGGCTCAGGCTGCCTCAGGCTCAGGCTCAGGCTGCCTCAGGCTCAGGCTGCCTCAGGCTCAGGCTGCCTCAGGCTCAGGCTGCCTCAGGCTCAGGCTCAGGCTGCCTCAGGCTCAGGCTGCCTCAGGCAGCCTCAGGCAGCCTCAGGCAGCCTCAGGCAGCCTCAGGCAGCCTCAGGCAGGCTCAGGCAGCCTCAGGCTCAGGCAGCCTCAGGCTCAGGCTGCCTCAGGCTGCCTCAGGCTCAGGCTGCCTCAGGCTCAGGCTCAGGCTCAGGCTCAGGCTGCCTCAGGCTCAGGCTGCCTCAGGCTCAGTCTCAGTCTCAGGCTCAGGCTGCCTCAGGCTGCCTCAGGCTGCCTCAGGCTCAGGCTGCCTCAGGCTCAGGCTCAGGCTGCCTCAGGCTCAGGCTGCCTCAGGCTCAGGCTGCCTCAGGCTCAGTCTCAGGCTCAGGCTGCCTCAGGCTCAGGCTGCCTCAGGCTCAGGCTGCCTCAGGCTCAGGCTCAGGCTCAGGCTGCCTCAGGCTGCCTCAGGCTCAGGCTGCCTCAGGCTCAGGCTCAGGCTGCCTCAGGCACAGGCTGCCTCAGGCTCAGGCTCAGGCTGCCTCAGGCTCAGGCTGCCTCAGGCTCAGGCTCAGGCTGCCTCAGGCTCAGGCTCAGGCTGCCTCAGGCTCAGGCTGCCTCAGGCTCAGGCTGCCTCAGGCTCAGGCTGCCTCAGGCTCAGGCTGCCTCAGGCTCAGGCTCAGGCTGCCTCAGGCTCAGGCTGCCTCAGGCTCAGGCTCAGGCTGCCTCAGGCTCAGGCTGCCTCAGGCTCAGGCTGCCTCAGGCTCAGGCTCAATCAGGCTCAGGCTGCCTCAGGCTCAGGCTGCCTCAGGCTGCCTCAGGCTCAGGCTGCCTCAGGCTCAGGCTGCCTCAGGCTGCCTCAGGCTCAGGCTGCCTCAGGCTCAGGCTGCCTCAAGCTGCCTCAGGCTCAGGCTGCCTCAGGCTCAGGCTGCCTCAGGCTCAGGCTGCCTCAGGCTCAGGCTGCCTCAGGCTCAGGCTCAGGGTCAGGCTGCCTCAGGCTCAGGCTGCCTCAGGCTCAGGCTGCCTCAGGCTCAGGCTGCCTCAGGCTGCCTCAGGCTCAGGCTCAGGCTGCCTCAGGTTGCCTCAGGCTGCCTCAGGCTCAGGCTGCCCCAGGCTCAGGCTGCCTCAGGCTCAGGCTGCCTCAGGCTCAGGCTGCCTCAGGCTCAGGCTCAGGCTGCCTCAGGCTCAGGCTCAGGCTGCCTCAGGCTGCCTCAGGCTCAGGCTCAGGCTGCCTCAGGCACAGGCTGCCTCAGGCTCAGGCTGCCTCAGGCTCAGGCTGCCTCAGGCTCAGGCTGCCTCAGGCTCAGGCTCAGGCTGCCTCAGGCTGCCTCAGGCTCAGGCTCAGGCTGCCTCAGGCTGCCTCAGGCTCAGGCTGCCTCAGGCTCAGGCTGCCTCAGGCTCAGGCTCAGGCTGCCTCAGGCTCAGGCTCAGGCTCAGGCTGCCTCAGGCTCAGGCTGCCTCAGGCTGCCTCAGGATCAGGCTACCTCAGGCTCAGGCTCAGGCTGCCTCAGGCTCAGGCTCAGGCTGCCTCAGGCTGCCTCAGGCTCAGGCTGCCTCAGGCTCAGGCTCAGGCTGCCTCAGGCTCAGGCTGCCTCAGGCTCAGGCTGCCTCAGGCTCAGGCTGCCTCAGGCTCAGGCTGCCTCAGGCTGCCTCAGGCTGCCTCAGGCTCAGGCTGCCTCAGGCTGCCTCAGGCTCAGGCTGCCTCAGGCTGCCTCAGGCTCAGGCTGCCTCAGGCTCAGGCTGCCCCAGGCTCAGGCTGCCTCAGGCTGCCTCAGGCTCAGGCTGCCTCAGGCTCAGGCTCAGGCTGCCTCAGGCTCAGGCTGCCTCAGGCTCAGGCTGCCTCAGGCTCAGGCTGCCTCAGGCTCAGGCTGCCTCAGGCTCAGGCTGCCTCAGGCTCAGGCTGCCTCAGGCTCAGGCTCAGGCTGCCTCAGGCTCAGGCTGCCTCAGGCTCAGGCTGCCTCAGGCTCAGGCTCAGGCTGCCTCAGGGTCAGGCTCAGGCTGCCTCAGGCTCAGGCTCAGGCTGCCTCAGGCAGCCTCAGGCTGCCTCAGGCTCAGGCTGCCTCAGGCTCAGGCTGCCTCAGGCTCAGGCTGCCTCAGGCAGCCTCAGGCAGCCTCAGGCAGCCTCAGGCAGCCTCAGGCAGGCTCAGGCAGCCTCAGGCAGCCTCAGGCAGCCTCAGGCAGGCTCAGGCAGCCTCAGGCTCAGGCAGCCTCAGGCTCAGGCTGCCTCAGGCTCAGGCTGCCTCAGGCTCAGGCTCAGGCTCAGGCTGCCTCAGGCTCAGGCTGCCTCAGGCTCAGGCTCAGGCTGCCTCAGGCTCAGGCTGCCTCAGGCTCAAACTCAGGCTGCCTCAGGCTCAGGCTGCCTCAGGCTCAGGCTCAGGCTGCCTCAGACTCAGGCTGCCTCAGGCTCAGGCTCAGGCTGCCTCAGGCTCAGGCTCAGGCTGCCTCAGGCTCAGGCTGCCTCAGGCTGCCTCAGGCTCAGGCTGCCTCAGGCTGCCTCAGGCTCAGGCTGCCTCAGGCTGCCTCAGGCTGCCTCAGGCTCAGGCTGCCTCAGGCTCAGGCTGCCTCAGGCTGCCTCAGGCTCAGGCTGCCTCAGGCTCAGGATGCCTCAGGCTCAGGCTGCCTCAGGCTCAGGCTGCCTCAGGCTGCCTCAGGCTGCCTCAGGCTGCCTCAGGCTCAGGCTGCCTCAGGCTCAGGCTGCCTCAGGCTCAGGCTGCCTCAGGCTCAGGCTGCCTCAGGCTGCCTCAGGCTGCCTCAGGCTGCCTCAGGCTGCCTCAGGCTCAGGCTGCCTCAGGCTCAGGCTGCCCCAGGCTCAGGCTGCCTCAGGCTGCCTCAGGCTCAGGCTGCCTCAGGCTCAGGCTCAGGCTGCCTCAGGCTCAGGCTGCCTCAGGCTCAGGCTGCCTCAGGCTCAGGCACAGGCTGCCTCAGGCTCAGGCTGCCTCAGGCTGCCTCAGGCTGCCTCAGGCTCAGGCTGCCTCAGGCTCAGGCTCAGGCTGCCTCAGGCTCAGGCTGCCTCAGGCTCAGGCTGCCTCAGGCTGCCTCAGGCTCAGGCTGCCTCAGGCTGCCTCAGGCTCAGGCTGCCTCAGGGTCAGGCTCAGGCTGCCTCAGGCTCAGGCTCAGGCTGCCTCAGGCAGCCTCAGGCTGCCTCAGGCTGCCTCAGGCTCAGGCTGCCTCAGGCTCAGGCTGCCTCAGGCTGCCTCAGGCTCAGGCTGCCTCAGGCTCAGGCTGCCTCAGGCTGCCTCAGGCTGCCTCAGGCTCAGGCTCAGGCTGCCTCAGGCTCAGGCTGCCTCAGGCTCAGGCTCAGGCTGCCTCAGGCTCAGGCTGCCTCAGGCTCAGGCTCAGGCTGCCTCAGACTCAGGCTGCCTCAGGCTCAGGCTCAGGCTGCCTCAGGCTGCCTCAGGCTCAGGCTGCCTCAGGCTCAGGCTGCCTCAGGCTCAGGCTGCCTCAGGCTCAGGCTCAGGCTGCCTCAGGCTCAGGCTCAGGCAGCCTCAGGCAGCCTCAGGCAGCCTCAGGCAGCCTCAGGCAGCCTCAGGCAGCCTCAGGCAGCCTCAGGCAGCCTCAGGCAGCCTCAGGCAGCCTCAGGCAGCCTCAGGCAGCCTCAGGCAGCCTCAAGCAGCCTCAGGCAGGCTCAGGCAGCCTCAGGCTCAGGCAGCCTCAGGCTCAGGCTGCCTCAGGCTGCCTCAGGCTCAGGCTGCCTCAGGCTCAGGCTGCCTCAGGCTGCCTCAAGCTCAGGCTGCCTCAGGCTGCCTCAGGCTCAGGCTGCCTCAGGCTCAGGCTGCCTCAGGCTCAAACTCAGGCTGCCTCAGGCTCAGGCTGCCTCAGGCTCAGGCTCAGGCTGCCTCAGACTCAGGCTGCCTCAGGCTCAGGCTCAGGCTGCCTCAGGCTCAGGCTCAGGCTGCCTCAGGCTCAGGCTGCCTCAGGCTCAGGCTCAGGCTGCCTCAGGCTCAGGCTGCCTCAGGCTGCCTCAGGCTCAGGCTGCCTCAGGCTGCCTCAGGCTCAGGCTGCCTCAGGCTCAGGCTGCCTCAGGCTCAGGCTGCCTCAGGCTCAGGCTGCCTCAGGCTGCCTCAGGCTCAGGCTGCCTCAGGCTCAGGCTGCCTCAGGCTCAGGCTGCCTCAGGCTCAGGCTGCCTCAGGCTGCCTCAGGCTCAGGCTGCCTCAGGCTCAGGCTGCCTCAGGCTGCCTCACGCTGCCTCAGGCTCAGGCTGCCTCAGGCTCAGGCTGCCCCAGGCTCAGGCTGCCTCAGGCTGCCTCAGGCTCAGGCTGCCTCAGGCTCAGGCTCAGGCTGCCTCAGGCTCAGGCTGCCTCAGGCTCAGGCTGCCTCAGGCTCAGGCTCAGGCTGCCTCAGGCTCAGGCTGCCTCAGGCTCAGGCTGCCTCAGGCTCAGGCTGCCTCAGGCTCAGGCTGCCTCAGGCTCAGGCTCAGGCTGCCTCAGGCTCAGGCTACCTCAGGCTGCCTCAGGCTGCCTCAGGCTCAGGCTGCCTCAGGCTCAGGCTCAGGCTGCCTCAGGCTCAGGCTGCCTCAGGCTCAGGCTCAGGCGGCCTCAGGCTCAGGCTGCCTCAGGGTCAGGCTCAGGCCGCCTCAGGCTCAGGCTGCCTCAGGCTCAGGCTGCCTCAGGCTGCCTCAGGCTCAGGCTGCCTCAGGCTCAGGCTCAGGCTGCCTCAGGCTCAGGCTGCCTCAGGCTCAGGCTCAGGCTCAGGCTGCCTCAGGCTCAGGCTCAGGCTGCCTCAGGCTCAGGCTGCCTCAGGCTCAGGCTGCCTCAGGCTCAGGCTGCCTCAGGCTGCCTCAGGCTCAGGCTGCCTCAGGCTCAGGCTCAGGCTGCCTCAGGCTCAGGCTGCCTCAGGCTCAGGCTCAGGCTGCCTCAGGCTCAGGCTGCCTCAGGCTGCCTTAGGCTCAGGCTGCCTCAGGCTGCCTCAGGCTCAGGCTGCCTCAGGCTCAGGCTCAGGCTGCCTCAGACTCAGGCTGCCTCAGGCTCAGGCTCAGGCTGCCTCAGGCTCAGGCTGCCTCAGGCTCAGGCTGCCTCAGGCTCAGGCTCAGGCTGCCTCAGACTCAGGCTGCCTCAGGCTCAGGCTCAGGCTGCCTCAGGCTCAGGCTGCCTCAGGCTCAGGCTCAGGCTGCCTCAGGCTCAGGCTGCCTCAGGCTCAGGCTGCCTCAGGCTCAGGCTCAGGCTGCCTCAGGCTCAGGCTCAGGCTGCCTCAGGCTCAGGCTGCCTCAGGCTGCCTCAGGCAGCCTCAGGCAGCCTCAGGCAGCCTCAGGCAGCCTCAGGCAGCCTCAGGCAGCCTCAGGCTCAGGCAGCCTCAGGCTCAGGCAGCCTCAGGCTCAGGCTGCCTCAGGCTGCCTCAGGCTCAGGCTGCCTCAGGCTCAGGCTCAGGCTCAGGCTGCCTCAGGCTCAGGCTGCCTCAGGCTCAGGCTCAGGCTCAGGCTGCCTCAGGCTCAGTCTCAGTCTCAGGCTCAGGCTGCCTCAGGCTGCCTCAGGCTGCCTCAGGCTCAGGCTGCCTCAGGCTCAGGCTCAGGCTGCCTCAGGCTCAGGCTGCCTCAGGCTCAGGCTGCCTCAGGCTCAGTCTCAGGCTCAGGCTGCCTCAGGCTCAGGCTGCCTCAGGCTCAGGCTGCCTCAGGCTCAGGCTGCCTCAGGCTCAGGCTCAGGCTGCCTCAGGCTGCCTCAGGCTCAGGCTGCCTCAGGCTCAGGCTCAGGCTGCCTCAGGCACAGGCTGCCTCAGGCTCAGGCTCAGGCTGCCTCAGGCTCAGGCTGCCTCAGGCTCAGGCTGCCTCAGGCTCAGGCTGCCTCAGGCTCAGGCTCAGGCTGCCTCAGGCTCAGGCTGCCTCAGGCTCAGGCTCAGGCTGCCTCAGGCTCAGGCTGCCTCAGGCTCAGGCTCAGGCTGCCTCAGGCTCAGGCTCAGGCTGCCTCAGGCTGCCTCAGGCTCAGGCTGCCTCAGGCTCAGGCTGCCTCAGGCTGCCTCAGGCTCAGGCTGCCTCAGGCTCAGGCTGCCTCAAGCTGCCTCAGGCTCAGGCTGCCTCAGGCTCAGGCTGCCTCAGGCTCAGGCTGCCTCAGGCTCAGGCTGCCTCAGGCTCAGGCTGCCTCAGGCTCAGGCTGCCTCAGGCTCAGGCTCAGGGTCAGGCTGCCTCAGGCTCAGGCTGCCTCAGGCTCAGGCTGCCTCAGGCTCAGGCTGCCTCAGGCTGCCTCAGGCTCAGGCTGCCTCAGGCTCAGGCTCAGGCTCAGGCTGCCTCAGGCTCAGGCTCAGGCTGCCTCAGGCTCAGGCTGCCTCAGGCTCAGGCTCAGGCTGCCTCAGGCTCAGGCTGCCTCAGGCTCAGGCTCAGGCTGCCTCAGACTCAGGCTGCCTCAGGCTCAGGCTCAGGCTGCCTCAGGCTCAGGCTCAGGCTGCCTCAGGCTCAGGCTGCCTCAGGCTCAGGCTGCCTCAGGCTCAGGCTCAGGCTGCCTCAGGCTCAGGCTCAGGCTGCCTCAGGCTACCTCTGGCTGCCTCAGGCTGCCTCAGGCAGCCTCAGGCTGCCTCAGGCAGCCTCAGGCAGCCTCAGGCAGCCTCAGGCAGCCTCAGGCAGCCTCAGGCAGCCTCAGGCAGCCTCAGGCAGCCTCAGGCAGCCTCAGGCAGCCTCAGGCAGCCTCAGGCAGCCTCAGGCAGCCTCAAGCAGCCTCAGGCAGGCTCAGGCAGCCTCAGGCTCAGGCAGCCTCAGGCTCAGGCTGCCTCAGGCTGCCTCAGGCTCAGGCTGCCTCAGGCTCAGGCTGCCTCAGGCTGCCTCAAGCTCAGGCTGCCTCAGGCTGCCTCAGGCTCAGGCTGCCTCAGGCTCAGGCTGCCTCAGGCTCAAACTCAGGCTGCCTCAGGCTCAGGCTGCCTCAGGCTCAGGCTCAGGCTGCCTCAGACTCAGGCTGCCTCAGGCTCAGGCTCAGGCTGCCTCAGGCTCAGGCTCAGGCTGCCTCAGGCTCAGGCTTCCTCAGGCTCAGGCTCAGGCTGCCTCAGGCTCAGGCTGCCTCAGGCTGCCTCAGGCTCAGGCTGCCTCAGGCTGCCTCAGGCTCAGGCTGCCTCAGGCTCAGGATGCCTCAGGCTCAGGCTGCCTCAGGCTCAGGCTGCCTCAGGCTGCCTCAGGCTCAGGCTGCCTCAGGCTCAGGCTGCCTCAGGCTCAGGCTGCCTCAGGCTCAGGCTGCCTCAGGCTGCCTCAGGCTCAGGCTGCCTCAGGCTCAGGCTGCCTCAGGCTGCCTCACGCTGCCTCAGGCTCAGGCTGCCTCAGGCTCAGGCTGCCCCAGGCTCAGGCTGCCTCAGGCTGCCTCAGGCTCAGGCTGCCTCAGGCTCAGGCTCAGGCTGCCTCAGGCTCAGGCTCAGGCTGCCTCAGGCTCAGGCTGCCTCAGGCTCAGGCTGCCTCAGGCTCAGGCTCAGGCTGCCTCAGGCTCAGGCTGCCTCAGGCTCAGGCTGCCTCAGGCTCAGGCTGCCTCAGGCTCAGGCTGCCTCAGGCTCAGGCTCAGGCTGCCTCAGGCTCAGGCTACCTCAGGCTGCCTCAGGCTGCCTCAGGCTCAGGCTGCCTCAGGCTCAGGCTCAGGCTGCCTCAGGCTCAGGCTGCCTCAGGCTCAGGCTCAGGCGGCCTCAGGCTCAGGCTGCCTCAGGGTCAGGCTCAGGCTGCCTCAGGCTCAGGCTCAGGCTGCCTCAGGCAGCCTCAGGCTCAGGCTGCCTCAGGCTCAGGCTGCCTCAGGCTCAGGCTGCCTCAGGCTGCCTCAGGCTCAGGCTGCCTCAGGCTCAGGCTCAGGCTGCCTCAGGCTCAGGCTGCCTCAGGCTCAGGCTCAGGCTGCCTCAGGCTCAGGCTCAGGCTGCCTCAGGCTCAGGCTGCCTCAGGCTCAGGCTGCCTCAGGCTCAGGCTGCCTCAGGCTGCCTCAGGCTCAGGCTGCCTCAGGCTCAGGCTCAGGCTGCCTCAGGCTCAGGCTGCCTCAGGCTCAGGCTCAGGCTGCCTCAGGCTCAGGCTGCCTCAGGCTGCCTTAGGCTCAGGCTGCCTCAGGCTGCCTCAGGCTCAGGCTGCCTCAGGCTCAGGCTCAGGCTGCCTCAGACTCAGGCTGCCTCAGGCTCAGGCTCAGGCTGCCTCAGGCTCAGGCTGCCTCAGGCTCAGGCTCAGGCTGCCTCAGGCTCAGGCTGCCTCAGGCTCAGGCTGCCTCAGGCTCAGGCTCAGGCTGCCTCAGGCTCAGGCTCAGGCTGCCTCAGGCTCAGGCTGCCTCAGGCAGCCTCAGGCAGCCTCAGGCAGCCTCAGGCAGCCTCAGGCAGCCTCAGGCAGCCTCAGGCAGGCTCAGGCAGCCTCAGGCTCAGGCAGCCTCAGGCTCAGGCTGCCTCAGGCTGCCTCAGGCTCAGGCTGCCTCAGGCTCAGGCTCAGGCTCAGGCTGCCTCAGGCTCAGGCTGCCTCAGGCTCAGGCTCAGGCTCAGGCTGCCTCAGGCTCAGTCTCAGTCTCAGGCTCAGGCTGCCTCAGGCTGCCTCAGGCTGCCTCAGGCTCAGGCTGCCTCAGGCTCAGGCTCAGGCTGCCTCAGGCTCAGGCTGCCTCAGGCTCAGGCTGCCTCAGGCTCAGGCTGCCTCAGGCTCAGGCTCAGGCTCAGGCTCAGGCTGCCTCAGGCTGCCTCAGGCTCAGGCTGCCTCAGGCTCAGGCTCAGGCTGCCTCAGGCACAGGCTGCCTCAGGCTCAGGCTCAGGCTGCCTCAGGCTCAGGCTGCCTCAGGCTCAGGCTGCCTCAGGCTCAGGCTGCCTCAGGCTCAGGCTCAGGCTGCCTCAGGCTCAGGCTGCCTCAGGCTCAGGCTCAGGCTGCCTCAGGCTCAGGCTGCCTCAGGCTCAGGCTCAATCAGGCTCAGGCTGCCTCAGGCTCAGGCTGCCTCAGGCTGCCTCAGGCTCAGGCTGCCTCAGGCTCAGGCTGCCTCAGGCTGCCTCAGGCTCAGGCTGCCTCAGGCTCAGGCTGCCTCAGGCTGCCTCAGGCTCAGGCTGCCTCAGGCTCAGGCTGCCTCAGGCTCAGGCTGCCTCAGGCTCAGGCTGCCTCAGGCTCAGGCTGCCTCAGGCTCAGGCTGCCTCAGGCTCAGGCTCAAGGTCAGGCTGCCTCAGGCTCAGGCTGCCTCAGGCTCAGGCTGCCTCAGGCTCAGGCTGCCTCAGGCTGCCTCAGGCTCAGGCTCAGGCTGCCTCAGGTTGCCTCAGGCTGCCTCAGGCTCAGGCTGCCCCAGGCTCAGGCTGCCTCAGGCTGCCTCAGGCTCAGGCTGCCTCAGGCTCAGGCTCAGGCTCAGGCTCAGGCTGCCTCAGGCTCAGGCTGCCTCAAGCTGCCTGAGGCTCAGGCTGCCTCAGGCTCAGGCTCAGGCTGCCTTAGGCTCAGGCTCAGGCTGCCTCAGGCTCAGGCTGCCTCAGGCTCCTGCTGCCTCAGGCTGCCTCAGGCTGCCTCAGGCTCAGGCTGCCTCAGGCTCAGCCTCAGGCTGCCTCAGGCTCAGGCTGCCTCAGGCTCAGGATGCCTCAGGCTCAGGCTGCCTCAGGCTCAGGCTCAGGCTGCCTCAGGCTCAGGCTCAGGCTGCCTCAGGGTCAGGCTCAGGCTGCCTCAGCCTCAGGCTCAGGCTGCCTCAGGCTCAGGCTGCCTCAGGCTCAGGATGCCTCAGGCTCAGGCTGCCTCAGGCTCAGGCTCAGGCTGCCTCAGGCTCAGGCTCAGGCTGCCTCAGGCTCAGGCTCAGGCTGCCTCAGGCTCAGGATGCCTCAGGCTCAGGCTGCCTCAGGCTCAGGCTCAGGCTGCCTCAGGCTCAGGCTGCCTCAGGCTGCCTCAGGCTCAGGCTGCCTCAGGCTCAGGCTGCCTCAGGCTCAGGCTGCCTCAGGCTGCCTCAGGCTCAGGCTGCCTCAGGCTCAGGCTGCCTCAGGCTCAGGCTCAGGCTGCCTCAGGCTCAGGCTCAGGCTGCCTCAGGCTCAGGCTGCCTCAGGCTCAGGCTGCCTCAGGCTCAGGCTGCCTCAGGCTGCCTCAGGCTGCCTCAGGCTGCCTCAGGCTGCCTCAGGCTGCCTCAGGCTGCCTCAGGCTGCCTCAGGCTGCCTCAGGCTCAGCCTCAGGCTGCCTCAGGCTCAGGCTGCCTCAGGCTCAGGCTCAGGCTGCCTCAGGCTCAGGCTGCCTCAGGCTCAGGCTGCCTCAGGCTGCCTCAGGCTCAGGCTGCCTCAGGCTCAGGCTGCCTCAGGCTCAGGCTGCCTCAGGCTCAGGCTGCCTCAGGCTCAGGCTGCCTCAGGCTCAGGCTGCCTCAGGCTCAGGCTGCCTCAGGCTGCCTCAGGCTCAGGCTGCCTCAGGCTGCCTCAGGCTCAGGCTGCCTCAGGCTCAGGCTGCCTCAGGCTCAGGCTGCCTCAGGCTCAGGCTGCCTCAGGCTCAGGCTGCCTCAGGCTGCGTCAGGCTCAGGCTGCCTCAGGCTCAGGCTCAGGCTGCCTCAGGCTCAGGCTGCCTCAGTTTGCGTCAGGCTCGGCCTCAGGCTGCCTCAGGCTCAGGCTGCCTCAGGCTCAGGCTCAGGCTGCCTCAGGCTCAGGCTCAGGCTGCCTCAGGCTCAGGCTCAGGCTGCCTCAGGCTCAGGCTCAGGCTGCCTCAGGCTCAAACTCAGGCTGCCTCAGGCTCAGGCTGCCTCAGGCTCAGGCTGCCTCAGGCTCAGGCTGCCTCAGGCTCAGGCTGCCTCAGGCTCAGGCTCAGGCTGCCTCAGGCTCAGGCTGCCTCAGGCTCAGGCTCAGGCTCAGGCTGCCTCAGGCTCAGGCTGCCTCAGGCTCAGGCTGCCTCAGGCTCAGGCTGCCTCAGGCTCAGGCTCAGGCTGCCTCAGGCTCAGGCTCAGGCTGCCTCAGGCTCAGGCTGCCTCAGGCTCAGGCTGGCTCAGGCTCAGGCTGCCTCAGGCTGCCTCAGGCTCAGGCTGCCTGTTAGAATAATTATGTATATTATCCCATATTTGTCTTAATCATGTGTTAGATATTTGTGTATTTGCAATAATCTCTTTTGTGCTTGAAAACTGTGTGCAGTACTTTTCCACTGACTGCTGTGCAGCTGAAGGCTGGCTGGAGCCAGGCTTATCAGGAGGTCTGAGTTTGGCAAAACATGAACTGAACCCAAACATGAACTCAAACCACAGCGTATTCTCCGCACTCAGCCTGCTGTGTGACCTTGATCAATAATGCATAATTATATTTTATTTTATTTGTCATTTCTTGGTATCGCTGCTGTTTTTCCCCCCTTTCCCTTAGAGCAGCGATACCCATTGTAACCAGGGCCATCCTAATGTAAATAAAAGTGAGGAGACGGCGGGCGTGCTCCAGAGCGGGTTGGAGAGTGTATCTGGGCACGTCTCAATCCGTTCTCCTCGCGAGTAAAACCAAATAATCTCTCTTGTCTTTCTTCCCTGAATGTTTTAGATGGTGTTTGAACCTAACATTAACTTGGTCCTTCCGAGCCGGATTCCAAGACACCTGGAGACTCCATCGGGCGTTAAGAATCCAGAAAGACCGTGGCCACGGCAGAATAGTCCCTTTCTCGGGCTGGTTATCTTCTCGTCGGCTGGAGTCCGATGGTTGACGGAATGCCGAGGGAGAGAGACAACAGACAGTGAGTAGTCTTGACTTTAAAAGAAGCGAATGACTGAGGGTCGTTGCGCGTAACAAACCCTATAAATCCTAGGCACTGATAGGTAAATTCCTCGAGTTAAATTCCGTAAGGACGGCGGAGTCCTCTTCGTGTTAAATTCCGTGGGACGGCGGAGTCCCCTCGAGTTAAATTCCGGAAAATAAAGGACGGCGGAGTCCTCTTCGTGTTAAAGTCCGTATCAGTAAATAGGAGTGTGAATGAGTGTGTGTGAGTGGAAGTTAATAACCACTAGGTTATTTATTTCATACCAAAAGATTGGGATTGTAAATAGTGAGTTTTTGTGGATGTAAAGACAAGATTTCTCCACCTTAACGGGTAGAAGTGAGAAATACCACAAAAATAGATTAATCACTATCCCAATCAGTCCTTGAAATCAGTCTTAGAGACCTCCCTACGAGCGACAGACTGATCCAAATTGTGACAAAATGGGAAACCTAATAACAACCAGAAAACCAAGAGATAGATTGAAATGTAAGGATTATAAAATAATGGAGGCGAAAAATGCAGGATATAATAAATACCTAGACTTATGGGTAGAAAAATATAATTTTAAAGGCAACCTGAGTGTAGTGACCTTGAAGGCATTACGTGACCAGATAAGGGAAAAGACAGAAAATAATGAGAAGAAAATGCGTAGGGAGGGCATAACAGAGTTAGGATGTTGGTTAGAGACGGCAAAGCTGAGAGAGGAAGTGTTTTTTCATAGAAAGGAAGACATGGATTTAAGGGCAAAACTTAATACTAGGGACCTCGTCGAGTTCAGGAGGAGAACGGAATCCGAGTCAGCATTTTGGAGACATCATAACCAGACCACAACCAAATTAAGTTTTCGGCCTGACGTCAGCCAGAAATTTAGTTTGACATATGGTGTGAAAGTTCTGTGTTGTATGATTTGACGAGAAGTATTTGAAGCAGAGTTGTTAAAAGTTGTTTTTGTGTGTACAAATTAGTGGAGTACCGTGAAACAGAGTGGAGTGAGTGCTCAGCGAGTTCCCGTGCTCCCCCTCCCATCTCAAAGTTCCTCTTTCCTAAAGCCCGTGCATGTGAAAATCCCTCAGCCCCTCCCTCCCCTCATTCCTCTCTGTGCTTCTGAAGGTCGTCCTGTGCAGTTAGGCGTATTTATAGGTACTTTTTATGTCGACAAGGATAATCTTAAGCAGAATATAGCAATATAGCAATAACAATTCGCCTTGTCTAGTCCTATGTTTACTAATTTTATAATTTTTTTAGGGAACTTGCTTTTATTGCAGTGATAGTAGCAGCCATTGTTCAGTCCATGTGCATGTATTCCCCATGCCTCAATGTGATATGCAAAGTGCTTCAGTGCATTCTGTACTACATGTTGTCTGTGTCAGCGCTCATTTTATGTAGGAATAATTTTTATACACCAAGTAAAAGATGTTCAAAGCCACGTAGATTTGTTAAAAATACAGATCCCAAAGTAAAGTAGTGAACCTGAGGTTTATAATAGAACAATATTTCATCGTGGTTAGTGGGTGGAAGCTAAGGATGTAAACTTTGTTCTTAAAGTTGGTTCATTAATTGGAAAACTTGGTGAAAGGAGAGAGAGTAAGTACTTTTGTTGGTTGCTGGTTTGATTCTAGGACACAGTGTGTGTTTTTATACTGGGTTGTGACCTCTGTGAATACAGAAACCAGTGCAGAGACAGGATTGACGAGGAAAGCATCATTCTGGACAGCTAGGATGTCAGGACAGGCAAATTTGGACCCCTCTGATCAACAATCATGACGAATCTTTTTAATTGAGGCAGAGGAGGACTTCTTATCTGGCGCACCAGACGAGGTGTGGTCAACAAGCCTATCTGACATAGGACTTATTAAAGGGACCCTACCAGTGATAATAAGACCAAAATCTGAGTACAGACCATGTGTGAAGCAGAATCCACTGAAGCCTGACGCAGTTGAGGGTATAAGACCATCATAAATGATCTGATTAAGGCAGGTGTTATAATTGAGTGTGATGACTCACCATGCAACACACCAATATTCCCAGTAAAGAAACAGGCGCCCTCTATAGGCTGGTGTATGATACAGGATTTACAAGCAGTGAACAGTGCAGTGATTCAACGAGCTCCATGTGTTCCAGATCCACACACATTACTAAATTCATTAAGACCTGATGTTACGATATTCACAGTAATTGATATTAATAATGCATTTTTCTCAATTCCAATTGACAAGGACAGCCAATTCTGGTTTGCATTTACTTTTGAGGGTAAGAGATATACCTTCACCAGATTACCTCAAGGTTATTGTGAAAGCCCTACAATTTACTCCCAGGTTATGTCAGCGAATGTGTCGAAATTCGATCCTCCAGGAGGAAGCCAAATTTTGCTTTATATAGATGACATATTAATTGCATCACGAGATACAGAAACCTGTAAAATTGACACATTAGCATTACTAAAATATTTAGCTGAAAATGGACACAAAGTGAGCAAAAACAAGGTACAACTATGTAAAACAGTTAAATATTTGGGGCATAATCTAAGTGCAGGTGGAAGAACAGTAGCAGACAGTAGAAAAGCAGTAGTACTGGCCGCACCAAAACCCAACACCAAGAAACAAATGATGTCATTCTTAGGGCTCACTAATTACTGCAGGTCATGGATACCAAATTACACAGAAATAACACATTCATTGCAGAGACTGATGCATGAGGAGCGAATGAAAATGACAGATCCAATTGTATGGACAGAAGAGGCAGAAAGTGCATTCTGCATATTAAAACAGACATTAGTGTCAAGTACAGCACTGGCATTACCAGATTACAGTAAAGAATTCATTCAGATGGTGGACTGTAAAGGACATTTTATGACGTCAGTGTTGACTCAGAAACACGGAGACAAGCTTAGACCAATAGCTTATTTTTCCTCAGAATTAGACAGTGTAGCATGTGCATTGCCACCTTGTGTTCGGGCTGTTATAGCGGCCTCCATGGCAATAGAAGTGAGTGCAGGCATTGTATTGTTTCATCCATTAACGTTAAAGGTCCCACATGCTGTTTCAGCATTATTATTACAGACTAATATGACCTTTTTATCCCCTGCTCGTCACCTCTCCTGCATGGCGAACCTGCCATCACAGCCTCATTTGACTCTAGAAAGATGCACAACTTTGAACCCAGTGACTTTAATCCCACTGCCAGATGGTCAGGTACACGACTGTCAGGAATTGGCAGAGACATTAACTAAAAGCAGACCGGATTTATTGGATCAACCCATTGCTGGTAGTAAATTAATATTTGTAGAATAAATGGCATAAAAGATGGCATTTACATATGTCCCCAAAATAAACCCATCCTTCCAAAAAATCTATACAAATGGGCAGCAATATTGAGCCACGGTAAGACTCATGTCTCAACAGGAGGGATGGCGGGTGAGACAGAGAAACATTATACAACCTATGGGTTCAATTCTTACTCAAAAATGTTTTGTAGAGCCTGCCTGATATGTGCAAAACACAACTCACAGGGAAATTTAAGACCCAAGCGAGGACAATTTCCACTACCCCAATATCCATTTCAAATTATTCATATGGACTTCATAGAGTTAAATCAAAGTGAAGGCAAGAAATATTGTTTAGTGATAATAGACGCATTTTCTAAATGGGTAGAACTATTTCCAACCAAAACACCAGACACTCTGACGGTGGCTAAGGCGCTGTGTAAAGATATAATACCAAGACTTGGCAAACCTGAGAGAATCTATAGTGATAATGGGACACACTTTGTAAACAGTCTAATTTCACACATTGGGAAATTATTCCATATTGATTTAAAAAATCATTGTGCCTACCACCCTCAAAGCGCTGGGTTAGTAGAAAGGATGAATGGTACGGTAAAAAATAGACTAAAGAAATGTATGGAAGAGACAGGAAGACCATGGACTCAATGCCTAGATTTAGTTAAACTATACATTAACATAACCAGTACAGTAGGATTAACACCTTATGAAACTATATTCGGAAGAATGTACAGGCTGCCACAATTTAAAAATGAATGGGAGGTAGACGAAGATTCTACCCTAGCAGACTATATGAGAAGAGTTTTGGAAAAACAGAAACAAAAAGAGCTGAGCCAGTACCCTTCTGTTTCCCAGGTAAACCTCGATTTAGTGGAGCCAGGAGATTGGGTGCTGATAAGGAGCATTAAGAAGAAGCATTGGTACTCTCCCAAGTGGGAAGGCCCCCACCAAGTACTACTGACTACACCCACAGCAGTTAAAATAGCAGAAAGATCAACCTGGGTGCATTTATCACACTGTAAGGTTATATCAGTAAAGGATAACACTCTCAAACAAAATGACACCTCCATGGCTTAAAGCCGCAATAACGTGCTGGATATTAATCCTTATATTTGTGGTTCCCTTCTTATCAGTATGGTATCTTTGGGAGTCTCCTAAGCGTAGTCAAGTTCAAAGCACCACCAGTTCGATCACCAATGCGCCAGAACTTCACACCAAAATACCAGATCTCAAATTACTTCAAATTCCAGAGAATGAAATAAACATGTTAAATTCCACTTATCCCAAGCACAGAATTAAACGGAGAGTGATGGGAGGGTTTGGAATGGAACAATTAACTGAACCCTCCATACCCACTAATCCATGCAAAACAGGAACTGGGGGTGTAACGAACGAACCATATATATGTTATAATACCCCAAGATTTATCAGCACTGTAATGATCTCAATGTCTACGTTTAAGATAGGACCCTATCTGGCCAGAGATTGGTACAACTACCAACTTTATCTATGCACATCTCGGTACGTAGGGGGATGGGGAGACGTCTTCTCCACTACTGATTCCACATGGGCTAAAGATTCATATGGGTGGAACCCTATGGCGAAAAATTGGTCTCAAATTCTAATTATGGGAAAGCAAAAGATAAATGGGGATCCAACTTTGGTATTGCACTTTAATACAACGACTTTACCATTACCATCATGGGGAATAAATTATGCACATTATGATGAACACCCCTGTTTTAGTTTTGCCCTATGTGTACACAAGAGTGGAGAAGACCCATGTACTGTTTTGTCCATATGCCCTAATATTACTGAAGGTAACTCTAATACATCTAAAACAGACACCCCAATTGACAACCTGACCCTAGGACCGAAAACAAGGACAAAAATGAAAATCAAAATTGTTAATGGCCACTACCTACAGACGAATGGTTCCAAATCACTACTGGCATTTCAGGACAAAACAACAACTGGTTGCTGGTTCTGATTGTGTTGTATGCTTAGGGCCCAGACCAATACTTTGTGTGGTACCAGCGACTATGTCACCAGACTGTGTAGTTGACGTTATGCAAAAGACTGTTCCACAAGCCAACTGTACATTCTGGGACTCAGTTTATCCACTCACACCCCTAGAAAAGAGAAAACCATTGTTTAACAAAAATGTTCTTATGGCGAATTATACATGTATTAATATGACAGGCACAGGGGAGATATTAGGTAACCTGTCCTTAGAATGGTGTTATACTATGTTACATGTATGAGACAAATTTATCCCCTCTCGGCCCAGGATTTATTACAAGCAACGAGTAGTCTATTACCACAAGAGTGGCATAGAGACAAAAGAGCTTCTAAGTGGCTAGGAGATAATGATCCCACTTATATTGACGCAATAGGAGTGCCCAGAGGAGTTCCCAACGAATACAAATTGTCAGATCAGATTGCAACAGGTTTTGAAAACATACCTATAATTGCAGCAGTTTTTCCAATCACACCTAACAAAAATGTAGACCGAATAAACTACATCCACTACAACGTACAGAAATTGGGCAACTGGACACAGGCAGCTTTGAGGCAGTGCACGAGCAGTTAGCAGCCACATCACTGATGTCATTCCAGAATCGCAGAGCCTTGGATATGCTCTTGGCAGAGAAAGGGTCCGTGTGCGCGATTTGTGGCAGCCAGTGTTGTACTTTCATCCCAAATAATACTGCATCCGATGGAAGCTTGACCAAAGCAATAGAGGGTCTTCGTACCCTCAACAAGCGCATGAAGGAGCAGTGTGGCGTCGACCAATCAATGTGGGATGACTGGCTGGGGGTGTTTGGCAGATATAAAGCACTCGTGAGCTCAATACTGATCTCAGTAGCCGTGTTCGCCGCAATATTGACCTTGTGTGGATGCTGTTGTATTCCCTGTATCCGTAGTCTAGTCAACCGTTTAATCACCACAGCAATTGCCCCTGGTCCAGAGGACAGGGCAGTTCAGATCCATCTTTTGGCTGATGGTGACTCTGACGTTGAGGACTCCACTGAGGCTTTTGCCACATTGTTCAGAGACGAAAAAGACACACCTATGTAAATAACATAAACCTCCGAGTGTAAGCTTATTTTATTTATCTATCAATTTGTAGCTGAAAATCGAAAGAACTGGTTATAAATGATTTTATCTAGCAAATATGTGATAAACAGGAGGGAAATGTTAGAATAATTATGTATATTATCCCATATTTGTCTTAATCATGTGTTAGATATTTGTGTATTTGCAATAATCTCTTTTGTGCTTGAAAACTGTGTGCAGTACTTTTCCACTGACTGCTGTGCAGCTGATGCCTGGCTGGAGCCAGGCTTATCAGACTATGAGACAAGAGCTGTTTGAGTTTGGCAAAACATGAACTGAACCCAAACATGAACTCAAACCACAGCGTATTCTCCGCACTCAGCTTACTGTCCGACCTTGATCAATAATGCATAATTATATTTTATTTTATTTATCATATCTTGGTATCGCTGCTGTTTTTCCCCCCCTTCCTGTAGAGCAGCGACACCCATTGTAACCAGGGCCATCCTAATGTAAATAAAAGTGAGGAGACGGCGGGCGTGCTCCAGAGCGGGTTGGAGAGTGTATCTCTGAGCACGTCTCAATCCGTTCTCCTCGCGAGTAAAACCAAATAATCTCTCTTGTCTTTCTTCACAGAATGTTTTAGATGGGGTTAAACCTAACACTAACTAACTCACCAACTGAAATAAATCAGACATTTGAACAATACCACTCCAATTTATACTCCTCTGATCTGGACCCAAACCAAGACGACATAAATACATTTTTCAACATTTCCCTGCCACAACTCAACCCAGAACAAACCAACACTCTAGAAACACCAGTCACTGAAAAAGAATTACAATCTGCACTGAACCAAATGCCCAAAAATAAAGCACCAGGACCGGATGGCTTCCCTGCTGAGTTCTATAAGCATTTTTGGTCAACTCTATCCCCACTATTCACCAGAACAATAACAGAAATAAAAGAAAATGGTAAATTTCCAACACATATGAACACAGCTCTCATAACACTCATCCCAAAACCCGACAAAGATCACACACTCACATCCAATTACCGTCCCATCTCACTTATCAACGTTGACATCAAAATTATCAGTAAAGCACTTTCCCATAGACTTGAAAAAATCATACCACACATCATCCACCCTGATCAGACCGGTTTTCTCAAAGGCAGACACTCATCCAACAACACTCGCAGGTTATTTAATTTAATACATTACTCATCCACACAACAAAAAGACACAGTCATAGCCACATTAGATGCAGAAAAAGCGTTTGATAGGGTCAAATGGAAATTTTTATTCACCACACTACAAAAATTTGGCTTTGGAGAGTCATTCATTAAATGGATCAAGACTTTCTACACATCACATCTGCCACAGTCACAATCAATGGACTCACATCACAAAGATTCACACTGCACAGGGGGACTAGGCAGGGACTTCCACTCCATCATTATTCACCATTTTCATCGAGCCCCTAGCAGCAGCTATCCGCCAGAATCCAGCAATCAAGGGTATTGAAACACCACAACCTCATAAAATTTCACTTTATGCAGACGATATTCTTCTATTTATACAAGAACCTCAAACATCTATACAGGAAATAATTAAAACCATCCAGTCATTCTCAAAAATATCAGATTACTCCATAAATTGGAATAAATCATCCATCCTCCCAATGCATAAAACCAAGTGGGATGTGGCATCCCACAAATCACCTATTCCTACATGTCACGGTCACATCACATACTTAGGCGTCAAGATTTCCTCCAGGCCGTCAGAGTTGACAATTCTCAACTTCACACCATTATTAAAAACAATAGAACATGACTTATCCAGATGGCTCAAGATGACAATTTTACCTAAAATAAACTATTTATTTTCCATGATTCCAACCCACCCCACACCCACCTGGTTCAAAACACTAGACTCCATCATCACACACTTCTACTGGAAAAATAAAACACCAAGAAGAAAACTCACAACATTACAACAAGGCAAAACTCGAGGAGGATCAGAAGCACCAAATTTTCAACATTACGCAATAGCTAATTACCAATTACAATACATTTACAAATGGACCCACCCCACACACTCGGACAGTATGTGGTTAGACACTGAACAATCACTTTGCAAAGAAATAAAGATGGCTGACATTCGATTTCTCCCTAAATCAATCAAACATCATCCATGTTTTAATGCAATAACAATACAGCTGACAGCCTGGTGGAAATTCCACCAAATCACAGATTCTACACTCTCCCCATCCAACTTCACCCCACTCTGGAATAACCCCGATTTCACAAGCAATAAAGCAACACTTAACTCCCACACATGGGCTGAAAAAGGCGTCACACACATTAAACACATATTTACATCCAACACATTTAACACATTTCCTCATTTGGTCCGGGAGTTTGGCATCAGGAGCAATCAATTCTTAAAATATCTACAACTCAAATCCTCAATTCAATCAAAAATAAATATCAAAGCTACAAATTTAGAACTTCCACCTGCAATATCAGACTTGGTTAATATTTCCTCCACAAATAAACTTCTAAGATATATAAGATCATTTCAAAATCACTACAGTCCATATGCTTACCAACAATAAAATGGGAAAATGACCTCTTGATTGTTCCCGATGCCAATTTTTGGACCCAAGTTTGTAAAAATATCTATTTCATGTCAAATAATGCCAACCTTCAACTAATGCAATACAAAACACTTCACAGGACACATTACACAAACAGTAGGTTAGCAAAAATGGGTTTCACATCAGACACTTGCTCACACTGCACACAGAACACTACAGACACATTCATGCAACATGGCACTGCACTCCGATCAAACACTTTTGGGAAGAAGTCACACAGTCACTATCCACTACTGCAGGCTGCCACCTCCCATTACCCCCTCCCTCTGTCTGCTGGGGGACCTTACAATACTCACAGATAAAAACATAAACTTCAAAATTCTCCTCATAGCTCGAACCACCGCCAAGAAAACTGTCCTCATGAACTGGAAAACCTGAAACAAGGTAAACACGAACCACTGGAAAAACATGCTCACTGATTTTATCACAATGGAAAACACATCTCCCCCGATAATTGCTCATCTGAAACTGGCCTCTCTCATCCAACACTCTGACTTATTACAACTCTGACCCTCCCGCTAATACCCAACTCCCCAAAACACCTTCCATGCACTAACACATCATTCACATGGGTTATTATTATTATTATTGTTACTATTATTATGATTATTATTATTGTAGTAGGGATGATGATGGTGATAATGATTTATGATTATGATTATTATTATTGTTATATACTGTTATCCTAGACATGCATACTGTTATTCTTTACATACCTTTCCTCCCTCTTCCACATTTCTACTTCTGTTATCATTATTAGTTGTTATTATTGCCATTGCTGTTGCCCTTGTCACTATTATTTTTAATATTAATCAGGTGTATTGGAAGCCCTTACCCGGTCTTCATCGTCATCACCACTTGTACTATTAATTAATCACTTCTTTTTAACTCTTCCTTTTGCTGCACTACCGAACCTCCTCCCAATCCTTTCACACACTTTTAATGCACTACTCCTATCGGCAGTGTAGCCAAAAATGTTTTAATCATTAAAACATTTTTGGCCCAGTCTGATTCTATGTGGTTCCATATACCTAAATCTCTGTTCAGTAAGATGGGAGGATTTGATTTTCTTTTAAAATGTGATTTTGATATTAGCAAGATTCCTTTGAAACTTTCAAGATTTCACAAGCAGATTCTCTATTTCTGGAAGATGATATTTACCCATAACTTTACGCCACATGGAGCAACTTTATGGAATAACAGAGTTGTAATTATCAATAGAAAGTCTTTGTTTAAGAAGGACTGGTATGAGAGAAACATTTGTTTTGTTACTGATATAATGGATGGGGATGGTGAATTTTTGGAGTACAATGTCTTTTTAGATAAGTTTCAGTTGATCCACTGTACGGGCCGACAGAGAGCGCGCCAGCTGCGGGAAGAGCAGGGGCGGCGGGCTATCGGTGCTCGTGAACCACCGCTGGTGCCATCCATCGCACATCACCGTCAAGGAACGGATCTGCAGCCATGATGTGGAACTATGTACTGTCGGACTACGGCCTTATTATCTACCGAGGGAGTTCTCGCATGTTGTGTTTGTTGCTGTCTACGTGCCTCCGTCAGCCAACGCCCACAGCGCCTGTGACTCTATCCACGCTGCGGTAGGCCGGATTCAGAACGCTCACCCTACAGCCTTCATCGCCATCTCCGGGGACTTCAATCATGTCAGTTTGGCCAAAACTCTCCCCACTTTCTCCCAGTTTGTGAACTGCCCCACCAGGGAGGGAAAAACATTAGACCATCTCTATGCTAATGTTCGTGGCGCATACCTGGCGGCCCCCCTGCCCCCACTTGGCCGTTCAGACCACACCCTGGTGCTCCTCAGGACATCTTACACACCTCTGGTGAAGCGCCTTCCCCCCTTCCCCCGGTCTGTGAGGAGGTGGACAGATGAGTCTCTGGAGGTGTTACAGAGCTGCTTTGAGGTGACAGACTGGGCTGCACTCACTGAGCCCCATGGAGAAGACCTCGACGGGCTGACTGACTGCATCACCAGCTACATAAACTTCTGTGTGGACTCAGTTGTCCCAACAAAGACTGTGAGCTGTTATCCAAACAACAAGCCATGGATAACCAAGGACATTAAAGCCACACTCATTGGGAAGAGGAAGGCCTGCAGCTCAGGAAACAAGGAGGAGGCCCGGGCTGCTCAGAAGAAACTGAAGGTGCAGCTGAGCCAGGCCAGACAGAGACATGGGAGGAAGCTGGAGTGGAAACTTCAGCAGAACAACATGAGGGAAGTGTGGAGCGGCATGAGGACCATCACGGGACACAAGCCGACCCGAGGGGGAAGCGTTGAGGGAGACGTGAACACAGCTAATGAGTTCAACATCTTCTTCAATCGCTTTGACACTGCAGGAACTGTCCAGTTCCAGCCAGCAGCAGTCAGCACCCTACCCCTCCCTCCCCCGTCTCCTGTGGAAGACCCAGCTCACACCTCAGACGACACCACCCCTCCCCCTCCCGACACCTCCACACTGACTGTCACTGAGGAGCAGGTGAGGTGTCAACTGCTGAGACTGAAGGCCGGGAAAGCACCAGGACCTGATGGAGTGAGCCCCAGAGTCCTGAAGGGCTGTGCTCCCCAGCTCAGTGGTGTTCTGCACCAGATCTTCAGCCTGAGCCTGAGTCTTCAGAGAGTCCCCCTGCTATGGAAGACATCGTGCCTCGTCCCCGTCCCGAAGACGCCGCGCCCCAGCGACCCTAAGGACTACAGGCCCGTGGCACTGACCTCCCACATCATGAAGACTCTGGAACGACTCGTCCTGCAGCAGCTGAGGCCTATGGTCCAACATCTGCAAGACCCTCTCCAGTTTGCCTACCAGCCCCACCTTGGAGTAGATGACGCCATCCTGACCCTACTCCACAGAGTCTACTCCCACCTGGACAAGCCGGCCGCCACTGTGAGGATCATGTTTTTTGACTTCTCCAGTGCGTTCAACACCATCAGGCCGGCTCTGCTGGCTGAGAAGCTGGCAGTGATGCAGGTGGACGCCTCCTTGGTGTCCTGGATTGTGGATTACCTCACTGGAAGACCACAGTATGTGCGTTTGCAGAGCTGTGTGTCGGACAGAGTGGTCAGCAACACCGGGGCTCCACGGGACAGTCCTGTCTCCCTTCCTCTTCACCCTCTACACCACAGACTTCAACTACTGCAGCCAGTCTTGCCACCTTCAGAAGTTTTCTGACGACTCTGCAGTGGTGGGATGCATCAGCGGTGGTGACGAGGAGGAGTACAGGACTGTAGTGGACAACTTTGTCACTTGGAGTGAGGAGAACCACCTCCAGCTCAATGTGATGAAGACAAAGGAACTGGTGGTGGACCTTAGGAGGACCAAAGCTGCTGTGACCCCCATCTCCATCCGGGGGGTCAGTGTGGACGTGGTGGAGGAGTACAAGTACCTGGGGGTGTACTTGGACAATAAACTGGACTGGAGCAGGAACGTGGACGCGGTTTACAAGAAGGGCCAGAGCCGCCTCTATTTCCTGAGGAGGCTGAGGTCCTTTGACATCTGCAGGACAATGCTCAGGATGTTCTACGAGTCTATGGTGGCCAGTGCATCATGTACGCTGTAGTCTGCTGGGGCAGCAGTCTGCGCGTGAGGGACACTAATAGACTCGAGAAGATCATTAGGAAGGCTGGACATGTTGTGGGGGAGGAGCTGGACTCTCTGGCGGTGGTGTTGGACAGGAGAATACTGGACAAAATCTGGACTATTCTGGACTCTCCCTCCCACCCCCTCCACAAGGTGCTGGCCAATCAGAGGAGCTCTTTCAGCCATAGACTGCGGCTGCCGCGCTGCTCCACTGAGAGACACAGGAAATCTTTCCTGCCTGTCGCCATCAAACTGTTGAACGCTGCACTTTAACTCACAAACTACTCAATCCTTTCATCCTATTCCCGGCTCACACATGTATATAGTCATAAATAGGTCAATGATGTAAATAATTTCCCAGAGAGAGCTATTTTATCTTTTATCTTATTGTATTTAGCTTATTTTGTAACTTGTTCGATGTACATGCTCTTGGTCGGTTGCATCTGTAACAAAGAAAATTTCCCCTCGGGGATGAATAAAAGTAATTCTGATTCTGATTCTGATTCTGATATGCTCACCTCATCAGTATAACAAAATTTGCAAGGCAGTCCCCATGCCTTTAATCAAATTGATACAGAATATTAAAAGGACCTCTACTGTTAGATCTATTTTACCCAGATTAATCGTAGCAGAAACTCCAATTAACAACAAGGAGTGTAATAACAAAATTATTAGTAAAGCTTTTAAAATGGAGCTCTTTCATAATTTTAACAGAGCCTTGTTCATAGCGAGTGATGAAGCAAATATGTTGGTCATAGAAAAGGCTCATACAAAATATGTGAAATGGCCTGTTTCTCCTAAGGTCAAGGAAACTCATTTTAAAATAGTTAATAAAATATATCCAGTGGCTGAGTTTCTTAAAAGAAGATTTAGATTTAAGGTAGAGCCTTGTGGATTTTGTATCGAGTCAGAGGAGACTCTGGAACACATGTTTTACTTATGTCCGGTAACTCAGAGATTTTGGTTGGATGTGTATGAATGGCTGTCCTTTAAGATTAATGATATGCAACCTTTTGTTATCTCTCATATTTTTTTCTTCATGGACAATATTAATTCTTCTATTTCTGATTTGGTAAACATTGTAATACTTATGGGTAAATATCACATTCACTGTTGTAAGTGGAGAAATATCAAGCCCTCCTTTTTGTGTTTTATTAATGAGTTTAAGTTATATTGTCTTTCACTCCGTAAATTAAAATCCAAGATGGCTTGTAAAATCCTTAAAGATATTTTCTCTATGTTAATACTGTAACATGCTCCTATGTGTCTCTCCTGCCCCATTTGGTTGTTGTTGCTTCTTTTTGTTTTGTTTTATTTTTTTGTTGGTTTGTTGTGATATGTATTGGCAGTTTTGTTTTGTCTTCAGATTTTGTCTCCTCTACGAGATGTTGTACTTTATATTATTTAATAATAAAAAAAAAATTTTTTAAAACCTGCAGCGGCAAAGAAGAGAGAAAGGCGCGTGGGGGAAACTGCGGCCCGAGTCAATGCGTAAGTTTGAACTGTTTAATTAAGTTAACATTCAACTGTAAGATCATCGCTTATTTGCTGAGTTAAATAGGAATAAAATCTGATTTTCGTTTAGGTGCAACAGGGGAGAGAAGGACGTGGAAGCAGCTAAAAATGAAATATAAAAATATGGTACAAAGCGGTAAGGCATGTTTTTTTAAATGCCTTAGGTTGTTAAAGTAAATGTTAATTCAGTGGCTACTTCAAATAGTAATGCTAATTATTAACAAAATGCTGTTTAAACATGACCTCCCACTTAAAGTAAATGAAAACTTGATTTGTTTAGCCTCTACATTTATAGTTTAATAGGCTGCATTTGAAATGTGACTGTGCACATGACAAAAAAATCATCTGAGTTCTGCTCAGCCAACAGAAAGAAGCAGAGGCCAAAAAGACGAGGACGAGTTTGACCGAGGCTGAGGTGAGGCCCTCAGCCAAAACACTCCCCGGCCAGTGGCTGAGGGCCCTGGGGGAAGAAGCTCTTCTGAGCCCAGCACATGGACACAAGTGCCTACATCAGATGCAAGTAAACACTTCTGTCTGCATTTAATCAAATAAAATAAGACAAATAGATATATCCTATTTTATTCACCCAACAGTTGAGGATGGTGTCCTCTGCCTGGTGCAGCCTCCCCACCCAATACAACACCCTGCAGCTGGAACTATTCCACACTCAGATCCTGCCTCAGGTGGGAGTTGAAAGTACTGAAACAGTCTCTCTCTCTATCACAGGAGGAGGAGGAGGAGGAGGAGGAGGAGGGTTTCAACAGGAAGGGGGGTTTCAACAGGAAGGAGGGTTTCAACAGGAAGGAGGGTTTCAACAGGAGGGAGGGTTTGACTCCCCCAAACTTAAGACCTTTTTAAGACCACTTAAATGAAAATTAAGTCCAACATCGCTCCCATTATGCGGGCAAAAGAAAAACACCAGATCCAATTCTAATGCTGACCATTACTCACTGCTTTAAACAACAAAAAATACTTTTATTCTAAAATCTCATTCAGAACTCGTTCATAGTCATATGTGTTGCTGCAAAATGGCCAAAAATCATTTCTAACATTCTAACAAGACAAACTAACCTTTTACATTGTCTGGAGAGTTTACAAAGAAAATAGGCTCATAAAATTTAAGACCTTTGTGGAAAAAATAAGACTTGGGTGACATAATTTAAGACTTTTTAAGGCCTTAATTTAGGAACATGAAATTCAAGATCTTTTTATGACTTTTAAGACCCCACAGCTACACTGTACTGAGAATATATATTTAAGTAACTGTATTCTGGTGCAGTTATCTTTTCATTTGGTGTTATTCAGAATATTTAATTTAGAAACAGTACACCGATTGGCCCATGAAGACATTGCAAAATAGATTTTAATGTGGGGATTCAGTACTCTGGAACTAAATAGTGTCCAAAATATTCTTCAAAACACTTGTAATAACACAAAAGCACGAGGCCTCTGCACCCCCTCCTCCGCCTGTGTTTGGGTCCATGTGGACGTTTACAGTTTTGTGCGTTTTCTGTTGCTGCCCCACATTTGTGGAACCAGTTGCCATTAGAGATGGACTCTGTACCGTTTTTAAATCACTCCTGAAAACTCACCTTTTTTGAACACTGTTGTTGAGTAGTAGTTGTATTGTGTTTCTATTGTATATTGCGTTTTACTGTCCTTGTCTTTTGCATGTTTGTGTGCAGCACTTTTGCCGACTGTAAAGTTTTTAAAGTGGTTTATAAATAATGTAAACCAAGACTAAACTAGGTCTTTTACAGTGCTGAACAAGGAATATTTCAGGTCTAAACCAGGACTGTATCAGATCTAAACTAGGTCTAGTTCAGGTCTAAACCAGGACTATTTCAGGTCTAAACTTGGGCTAAAGTGGGACAATTTCATTTCTACACCAGAGGAGCATAAATTGCATTTGTTTAGCCCAAATCCAGCAGACTGCGCTTCTATATTTTGTCTCAGATTTTACACTAACCCACACGTGAGTCGAGAATGCCCAATGTTTCACGCTTTTTTCACTATTTTCACATTTTTACCAATCATCCCAGCCAGGGTGTATCTCAGTTTTTAATCTTGAAAACCTGGTCACCCTAACATAGCACTCGGGACCATGTACTCGCACATACTGTAGACTCGCACATACTGTAGACTCGCACATACTGGAGACTCGCACATACTGTAGACTCGCACATACTGTAGACTCGCACATACTGTAGACTCGCACATACTGTAGACTCGCACATACTGCAGACTCGCACATACTGTAGACTCGCACATACTGTAGACTCGCACAAACTGTAGACTCGCACATACTGTAGACTCGCACATACTGTAGACTCGCACATACTGTAGACTCGCACATACTGTAGACTCGCACATACTGGAGACTCGCACATACTGTAGACTCGCACATACTGTAGACTCGCACATACTGTAGACTCGCACATACTGTAGACTCGCACATACTGTAGACTCGCACAAACTGTAGACTCGCACATACTGCACACTCGCACACAGACTCGGGTCTTACCGAACCAGGCGTCGTCAGACGGGGCGTCGTGGAACTTTGCCAAATCCACCACTTCACACGGGGCGTCGAACACGTATCGGTCCATAGCCGTTGGTTACTGCACGACTACACGAATAAAAAGACAAAAAACTTTAGATGAACGGAAAGAAACCGAGTTCTAATCCGAATGAACCGAGTCCCGGGGCGGACTGTTAGCGGCGAGGCTCCCCACACAATTACCCACACATTCTGATAAAATGAGACTGAAATGGTCTGAAATCGCGGTTGCAGATCACAGAAAAGGATGCGTAGTGTTAATAGTATTAGTTTTATCCCGGGTTGTGTTCGGGTTTGTGGAGATGAAGCTTTAAATCTCGCTCTTACCAAAACACAGGTCCGTGTGCGCTGCTCCCACTGTTGTCGTTCAAATGGGCTCCCTCCAGTTCCGGCGGTTTAAAGTGGCCAATGGGAGAGCACGCACGACGCTGCCGCCGCGGCTGATTGGTTCAGGCGGATCACAGGGGCGGTGCTTATTCCGCACTTCCGGTGTACGTGCTGATGTCACAAACATTCTCTGAGTTTATCCATGAGCCTATACATTTATAGTTCAATAGGCTGCATTTGAAATGTCACTGTGCACATGACAAAAAAATCATCTGAGTTCTGCTCAGCCAACAGAAAGAAGCAGAGGCCAAAAAGACGGGTGGAGGGCCCTGGGGGAAGCTCTTCTGAGCCCAGCACATGGACACAAGTGCCTACATCAGATGCAAGTAAACACTTCTGTCTGCATTTAATCAAATAAAATAAGACAAATAGATATATCCTACTTTATTCACCCAACAGTTGAGGATGGTGTCCTCTGCCTGGTGCAGCCTCCCCACCCAATACAACACCCTGCAGCTGTAACTATTCCACACTCAGATCCTGCCCTCATGTGGTAGTTGGTCTCTCTCTCTATCACAGGAGGAGGAGGAGGAGGAGCAGGAGCAGGAGGAGGAGGAGGAGCAGGAGCTGACTGCTGCCTCAGGGATAGATCCAGAGGGGCCAACTGAAGTATGTGTTAATATGATGTGAAGTTACTGCAGAGCCATGAGGCCCATTCACATTTCTTTACACTGTTGACTTAAATATAGTTTCATGTGCACTGAAGTGATGAGTGGACAAACGACTAAGTACATTTTGATGTTTCAGCAGGACATGGCTGGACATCATGAGCAGCTCCATCAAGTTCAGCCGCACAGCTTCACACAGTGAGATTTTCCTGCTAAATCTGTATGTAGAACTGCAGCACTTAAATGTTGTGCATATGTTTCACAGTTACCAGCAAAGGAGTTGTACAGACTGCACCTCATACAGCAGATCCACAAGACAGACAGGGACATGGTGCATCTCCATCACTAGATAAGGAAAGCAGATCTAGAGATTAAATTACAGGAACAGTTGAGGTGGGTGCATTGGGGAAATGGATGCATATGTTAATGATTGGAACTATTATAAATCCTAACTGTTGCTTTTGTATTGTAGGGAATAAAGCTGTATGTACGGTGCCTTTATCTCATGCTTCTGTTCATTTTATGCTTCAGTTTTATTGATGCTTCTGTTTTATTCTATCAGATTTGGTTATACTTGCATGATGGCAATAACAGTTCTTGAATCTGGAAAGATGAACCAAATCACATTTGAAGTATGAGTGTTTTATTATCCAAAGGCGTTCCTACAAATGAGGTCCCTGACAGCTCTTCCATCCCGGACCTCTGCAGGGTGGATGGGGTGGTCATCCTCAGGGTCATTGATTTGTACAGCAGGTATTGCTCTCCCCTAATAACTGCAATATTATGGAGAACAACACAGGCCACAGTGATGTCACATGCCCTCTGGAGTGACCCTGAGCTTGTGCAGCCACTGGAACCGGGATTTGAGGAGGCCAATGGTCATCTCAACCCGGGCTCTAGTCCTGTAATGGGCCACATTGAAACGCTGTTGGGGCCCCGGCTCAGGGTCAGGGTCAGGGGTCAACAGAGTGGGCTGGCAAACGCGTTTTAGTGCGAGGGTGACCTTCCTCACCGCCCTACACACTGTCGCCTTGGCACAGTGCTCCACATCGCCGATGTTATAAAGGAAGCTCCATTTGCATAAAAACTGAGCGCTGGGCACAATGTCTGCAGAGGAGTGAGAGCACGTCTGCGGTGTGTCAGATTTGTGATGTACGGCCGGAGGAGACACACACACACACACATACACACACACACACACACATACACACACACACACACACACACATATATTCATAATAAAAGACTACCCAGCTCGGCAGGAGAAAACTATAATGAAAAGAACAATATCAGAAAAATCGGTTGCCGAGTTCAAAGAAATAATCGAGCCAGTATTAAATGATATGCCCTGTGACAATGAGAACAACTTTAATCCAATTATTATGGATCAGTTTGTTGATAGGACAATGCTCACCTTAAAATCTGCTCTCGATGTTGCAGCTCCGCTAAAACAGAAAAGCATTAAACCAAGACCTCCGGCTCCTTGGTTTACTCCAGAACTGCGATCACTCAAACAACACGTAAGACGCACAGAGAAGCTCTGGCGCCGCTCGTGCTCCGAGCAGTCTCTGAAGGCATGGAAGCTCTGCCTGCTCTCTTATAAGGCCGCTCTGCCAAAAGCACAAACCAGATACTATTCAAACCTAATAGAAGGAAACAAAAGCAACCCCAGATTTCTGTTCAGCACTGTAGCCAGGCTGACAAACTCGCACACTGCCCCTGAGTCTCTTCTCCCTTCGAAGTTCAGTTGTGACTTTCTTGAATTCTTCGATTACAAAATTACAACCATTAGAGACAAGATCAGTGAAGCCACTCCAAAAATCAGCCCCGAGCAAATTCAGCAAATCCAGTCAGTAACACCAATATCCCACATAAATCCTCTAACAGCATTAGACAAATTTACTCCTGTCGATGAGGCGGAGATTACCTCAGTCATCATGTCGTCCAAACCATCAACTTGTTTGCTCGACCCTATTCCAGTCAAACTCCTCAAAGAAGCTCTCCACTTAATAATAGGTTCCATCCATAACATAATAAATATGTCATTAGAAAATGGCTTTGTTCCTCAGTCCTTTAAATATGCTGTAATTAAACCGCTTTTGAAAAAAACTAGCTTAAATCCTGATGAACTAACCAACTACAGACCTATTTCGAATCTTCCATTTCTCTCAAAGATTCTGGAACGAGTTGTGGTGAAACAGCTTTGTCACCATCTGCAGGACAATAATTTATATGAAAAATGTCAGTCTGGTTTCAGAGCTCACCACAGCACAGAAACTGCTCTGCTTAAAGTGACAAATGATTTGCTACTAGCTGCTGATAACGGGCTGGCTTCAGTCCTGGTCCTACTGGACCTCAGTGCAGCGTTTGACACCACTGATCACAACATTCTACTGCAGAGGTCAGAATGTGACATAGGGGTCAGAGGGACCGCCCTCAAATGGTTTAAATCCTCTCTATCAGATAGGTACCAGTTTGTTAGTGTAAACCAGTGCACCTCTCCCTGCTCTAAAGTAGCTTGTGGTATTCCACAAGGATCTGTGCTTGGTCCAATCCTGTTTACTCTGTATATGTTGCCATTAGGTAACATTATCAGAAAACATGGCATTAATTTCCACTGCTATGCTGATGACACTCAGCTGTACTTATCAATGAAACCTAATCAGACCGATCAAATCGATAAGCTCAGTGCCTGTGTGAAGGACATCAAAACCTGGATGACCCTGAATTACCTGCTCTTAAACCCTGAAAAAACAGAGGTCATTGTTGTCGGTCCTAAAGGTCAGAGAGATTCTCTGTCAGACCAGATAATCTCACTTGACAATGTGAGTATAGCCTCTAGCTCTACTGTAAAAAACCTTGGAGTCGTATTTGACCAAAATCTCTCATTCACAGCTCATATAAACCAAGCTTGTAAAACTGCATATTTTCACCTGCGAAACATAACTAAAATCAGGAAAATTTTGCCTAAAAATGATGCTGAAAAACTTATCCCTGCATTTGTTACATCCAGACTAGATTACTGTAATTCTCTGCTCACCGTCTGCACTAAAGGTACTTTAAGAAGCTTCCAGTTGGTCCAAGATGCAGCGGCCAGAGTCCTAACAGGAACTAAAAGACGTGATCACATCAGTCCTGTGTTAAAATCACTGCACTGGCTTCCTGTCGAGTTTAGAATTAAATTCAAAGTTCTCCTCCTGACATACAAAGCCTTAAACAATATGGCCCCATCATATCTTCAGGATGCCATTGTCCCCTATCAGCCAAATAGAGCACTTCGCTCTCAGAATGCAGGATTATTAGTGGTTCCTAGAGTGTCTAAAAAGTACAGTGGGGGAGAGCCTTCAGTTACCAAGCTCCTGTGTTATGGAATCAACTCCTGTTGGTGTTAAACAGGCTCCACAGTCTCTTTATTTAAGACCAGGCTTAAAACCTTCCTCTTCGGAATAGCTTATGACCAGGTTACTTAGTTGATGTCACTAAGATAAGCTGCTGCAGGAGATAACAAGCTGGGGGAAGTGTGGCAACCTGAGCACTGTCCTCTGTTTCCTCCTTTTTTCTCATCAGCATCACTCACTATGTTCTCATCTGTAGTTTGTTCATTGCTATTCACATGTTGTCCCCTGTCCCACTCCCCCTGTGGAGTGGAACTCTTTCAGACGCCTGATGGCAGCTGGACCCCTCTCCTCCTCCTCGCCCGGCTCCTCCCCTTCGCCCGGCTCCTCCCCCTCGCCCAGCTCCTCCTCTTCGCCCGGCTCCTCCTCTTCGCCCGGCTCCTCCTCCTCGCCCGGCTCCTCCCCCTCGCCCGGCTCCTCCCCCTCGCCCGGGTCCTCCTCCTCCCCGGCTCCTCCTCCTCCTCGCCCAGCTCCTCCTCCTCCCCGGCTCCTCCTCCTCCCCGGCTCCTCCCCCTCGCCCGGCTCCTCCCCCTCGCCCCTCTCCTCCCGCTCCCCCCCGCCCGGCTCCTCCCCCTCGCCCCTCTCCTCTTCCTCCCCCCCCCCCGGCTCCTCCCAGTCGCCCGGCTCCTCCCCCTCGCCCGGCTCCTCCTCCTCCTCGCCCGGCTCCTCCTCCTCCCCGGCTCCTGCTCCTCTCCCTCGCCCGGCTCCTCCTCCTCCCCCTCGCCCGGCTCCTCCGCCTCGCCCCTCTCCTCTTCCTCCCCCTCGCCCGGCTCCTCCCCCTCGCCCGGCTCCTCCCCCTCGCCCGGCTCCTCCTCCTCCTCCTCGCCCGGCTCCTCCCCACCTGGGTAGCTGTGGTCATACTGAACTGGCCCACGGGCCTGGACATCTATAGCCTGTCCGTCCATGGGAGTGGATCCCTCCTTCACTGTAGTTCTCCCCGAGGTTTCTTCTTTTTCCCAGGACTCTGGGTTTTTTGGAGTTTTTCCTTGCTGAGAAGGAGGGTCTAAGGACAGGGGATGACTGGACCATGTTTCATTTGCTGCTTTACATGAATGTTGTTTATTCCTGTTCTGATATGTCTGTGTGCATGTTTTACTCATCCAAATCTTGGAACGCCCTTAGAGGAAACTGTTGTTGTGATTTTGGGCACTACAAAAATAAATTGAATTGAATTGAATTGAATTAAATTTGTGTATCCGTCTGTGGGGTGGAAATATGCAACTTAAACACTGTTTGAACATTAAGCAGTTTAAACAATGATACAAATCTAATATTCTGAGTCGTTATAGTGATGCACTGATGTACTGGTTAGTTTACTAAATGAGTGTAAAGGGTTTTATCTTTAGACATTGTAAATACAAGTTGTACAGGAGGTAAAACCAGATACATGATGAAGATGATTCAGAGGAAACTGGACGTCAGTAGTGAAGCTTAAGTGTAGGTTTAAAGTTCACACTTCCTCCCATGACCCTTTGAGAGATGTTTACACATGTAAAGGAAATGATATTCTCATGTCACACGTGTCAGGTCTTATGTACTGTAAACTGTGACATACTCATGAAATTCACTTTGAAATAGTGCGCTTTCCATTTAGTGCAATAGCCCAGACTGGCCGCAGGGGGGCGCTATGGGACCATCACCTGCTCCTGTGAACGCGGCAGGAGCAAAAGCCCGAGCGTCTGTCCCCTCGACGCGTCTGCAGAGAAACAAACCAAAAAAATGAGACATTTTGAAGCAAATCTTCAGTCTCCACAACAGACCTGAGCAAACGGGGAACACAGAAGAACAGAGGTCAGTAAACACAGTTATAATAATGATTTTATTTTTACAAAACTAACATGGGACAAACTATTAGGAACCATCTCTTAGTCGCATAAGGAAAGGACAGAACAGCAGGAGAATGGATCAGATTCTGTTTCAGTTTAATGTGTCAGAATTTGTGTCTTTACAAAATATAAGTGAGGTAAGAAAAGGAAGCGCAGGATAAATCTGTGAGGAAACATCACATTTATACACAGTCCAGACACAGTTAAGAGGAATAACCTGATTGTTCAGTGTCTTTCTGTCTTTACTGTTGTTTCATGGATAAACATTTGGACAGATTCATTTCATTTTGTGTCTGTTCAGAATCTGCTGTGACGACGCCTCCAGTTCCCAACATGGATTTGAGACGTAAACAATTTGCATTTGTTTTAATTTAAGACACATGTTTTCTATTAGTTTTCATGTTTATATGGACTGGTTAGTTTTGTAAAAAATAAAATAATTGTGTGTTTTACTAACCTGTGTTTCTGTGATTTGGGTCAGAATCGCCCATATTCCCCCGTTTATTCAGGTTGTGGAGACTGAAGATTTGCTTCAAAATGTCTCATTTTTGGGTGTTTCTCACTGAATGTGTCGGCAACTTTTTTCACTCCACCTACTGCGCAGTGAGAGGCGTTTGTGACGCTCAAGGACGGAAGAAAAACTCTATTTAAATGTTTTTTTAGCGACAGAATCCGGAATATCTACAGTAAAATCCATCAAACCTGTAAATCTGGGCCCTGTCAGAGGAGCCACTGTGTTCTGAATACTTTAAATCCTGCAACATCGAGCTGAGTTCAAATTATAATGCAAAGACCATTTCCATTTGTCTCCCTGATTCTGCGCAGTTTGGATCCTGAACCCGGTCCGGTCCCGTCAGGAGTGCTGCTGATTTCTCAGTCATGTTTTGTCGCTGTCCAGCATTCACTTCTTCAGCTCAAACTAGTTCTCAGTGCTGACAGGACTAATGTTGTTTTCAGCCTCTGAGAAGGTCCCAGAGCCTGTTCCAGTCGTGTCCTTGAAGGTTCATGAAGAGAAAACCTGTGTCTGCATTGACTTCCTCACATTTACACAGAAAAACTGGTGAAGAAACTGAGACTTAAACTTGGGCTTTTGTTCCGTAACAAACGGTGTTTTTCTTTTGCAGTAAAAAGCGTCTCGTCACTGCCGCCTTTTCATCTGTGCTGGATTCTGGAGACGTTCTGGATGTGATGCTTCTTCTTCAGGTCTTCAGACGCTTCCCTGAGGTTTATGATCTGACACTGACTGTACTCGAGTACAGGGCCCTCTGGACACTGTACTCGAGTACAGGGGCCTCTGGACACTGTACTCGAGTACAGGGGTCTCTGGACACTGTACTCGAGTACAGGGCCTCTGGACACTGTACTCGAGTACAGGGGCCTCTGGACACTGTACTCGAGTACAGGGGCCTCTGGACACTGTACTCGAGTACAGGGCCTCTGGACACTGTACTCGAGTACAGGGGCCTCTGGACACTGTACTCGAGTACAGGGGCCTCTGGACACTGTACTCGAGTACAGGGGCCTCTGGACACTGTACTCGAGTACAGGGGCCTCTGGACACTGTACTCGAGTACAGGGGCCTCTGGACACTGTACTCGAGTACAGGGCCTCTGGACACTGTACTCGAGTACCTGTGTAGTACAGGGGTCTGGACACTGTACTCGAGTACCTGTGTAGTACAGGGGTCTGGACACTGTACTCGAGTACCTGTGTAGTACAGGGGTCTGGCCACTGTACTCGAGTACCTGTGTAGTACAGGGGTCTCTGGACACTGTACTCGAGTACCTGTGTAGTACAGGGGTCTGGACACTGTACTCCGAGTACCTGTGTAGTACAGGGGTCTGGACACTGTACTCGAAGTACCTGTGTAGTACAGGGTCTGGACACTGTACTCAGTACCTGTGTAGTACAGGGGTCTGGACACTGTACTCGAGTACCTGTGTAGTACAGGGGCCTCTCTGGACACTGTACTCGAGTACCTGTGTAGTACAGGGGCCTCTCTGGACACTGTACTCGAGTACCTGTGTAGTACAGGGGCCTCTCTGGACACTGTACTCGAGTACCTGTGTAGTACAGGGGTCTGGACACTGTACTCGAGTATCTGTGTAGTACAGGGGTCTGGACACTGTACTCGAGTATCTGTGTAGTACAGGGGTCTGGACACTGTACTCGAGTATCTGTGTAGTACAGGGGTCTGGACACTGTACTCGAGTACCCGTGTAGTACAGGGGTCTGGACACTGTACTCGAGTACCTGTGTAGTACAGGGGTCTGGACACTGTACTCGAGTATCTGTGTAGTACAGGGGTCTGGACACTGTACTCGAGTACCCGTGTAGTACAGGGGTCTGGACACTGTACTCGAGTACCTGTGTAGTACAGGGGTCTGGACACTGTACTCGAGTACCTGTGTAGTACAGGGGTCTCTGGACACTGTACTCGAGTACCTGTGTAGTACAGGGGTCTGGACACTGTACTCGAGTACCCGTGTAGTACAGGGGTCTCTGGACACTGTACTCGAGTACCTGTGTAGTACAGGGGCCTCTGGACACTGTACTCGAGTACCTGTGTAGTACAGGGGTCTGGACACTGTACTCGAGTACCCGTGTAGTACAGGGGTCTCTGGACACTGTACTCGAGTACCTGTGTAGTACAGGGGTCTGGACACTGTACTCGAGTACCTGTGTAGTACAGGGGTCTGGACACTGTACTCGAGTACCTGTGTAGTACAGGGGCCTCTCTGGACACTGTACTCGAGTACCTGTGTAGTACAGGGGTCTGGACACTGTACTCGAGTACCTGTGTAGTACAGGGGTCTGGCCACTAGAGGCAGGACACTGGTCACTTTTATTTCCAAAGCTGCACTTGGATTGTGCCTCTTCACATTTGTTCTTTGGTCACAAAAGCACAAATGTCGTCTCTTCCTCGTTGTGATCAGATGTTGGGCTGTTGCTCTGCTCCTTTTGCCCCACGGAGCCTTTGTCTGCACCTTTTACCTGGAACAGTTTTGCCAAAAGACTAAAAATTGTCTGAACTATTGTCCTTAAATGTTTTAAACCCAAACTGAGCCTTACACTCTGCCTCTATAATGTGCAGCTGTTTTTCAGAACCTGTGCAGTTTTAATGCCGTTTGTTTGTTTGTTTGTTTGTTTGTGTTGAAATTTGCCTCTTGGCCTGAACTCCCTGAAAAAGAGGTTTTTAATCTCAACGGGACCTTCCTGGTTAAATAAGAAAAAAAGTTTTAGTTTCATTCCAACATTTGGTGATTTAAAACTAGATTTCAGAGGTTTTCCACATGCAGCAGCGTCACAACAGTCCAACACTTCCCCGCGCACATCCTGTTCTCACCAAATAAAGCGCGGCCCGTGGAAACGTGGATTTAAAACAGCTCGTCCGCCTCAGCGCGTGTGTCTCATTAAACATCGGAGGATTTCACTGTTTTCACACGATTATCACACGAAACACACGAACTCCGCGGCTCATTCATTTTGTGTCAGCGCACTTTTGTCCACTAGATGGCGCAACAAGAGCGGACAGTGATTCTTTTCCGCGTTGAGCATTCGGTAAATCCGGGGCTCTGGTCAAAGGTGTCACAATAACCTGGTGCAGCGTCACAATATCTGGAACCCCAGTTTTCCCCCAGAGGCTCCGGAGGCGGTGAGGGGCCGAGGGGACCGAGGTTTATCTGCTGTGTTGTTCCAGTAAAACCACTTGGAAGATTTCTAGAAGAGGATTTTTTAAGATTTCCACATAGCAGAGCTGTGTAAGAAGGTAGAAGCTGAACCGCTGACACAGTAAACCACAAACAACTTTATTTTGTACAGATTCCCCACTTAAAGAGTAAAGGAAAAAGGAGGCGCAGTGTGTGTGAGGACAGAGTGTGTGGGGAATATGAATAAACTGCCTGTTTGTTCGGGGAACTTTGAGTTATTTTGCGGACAGTTAATCAGAGAAGAGCCTTTTTATTTTTATTTTTTATTCTGCAAAACTATATGATACAAACAAACTGGAAATGTTGAATGGTCAAGTAATTAAACGTGAGAAGAACCAAACAGGAACAATGTAAAGTCAAAGTAAATTAAATTAAATTGGTGCTCGGGGTCTAAGAGCTCAGTCAGTGATAAGTTCTTTTAGAATAACAGAGTTCTCGCTGTCCACAAAGGGGAAAAAAGGAAAAAATTCCAGTTCTTTGACAAATAAAAAGAGGTTTATATTTCAAAAAAGAATAATAACATTCAAAAGTAGCTGCGCCTATGGAAACGTCTCCCTGCCGCGCTGCAGCGCAAAAACGCAAACCGTAAACAAACCTACGCACACAAAATGGCGCAGAGAAGAATTTTGGACGTTGTTCTGTGAGGAAATCGACTCAACATGAGTCAGGCGTTCACGATTCAGTCCAAATACAACTTCAGGTGAGTAAATGATGAGGAGACAACTATAACACGACTAAAGGTTCATTTTGCAGAATAGGGTGGATTTACCTGTTCTGTTTTGCGTCGTCCTGTGCAAATGAAAGTAAAAGCAGCTCCGCGTTCAGAGATAAGGGAGAAAACACTGGGTCAGACTCAAACTGTATAAACGAAGAGTATATTACGCTTCTGCAGACTCCGGGAATAGCAGACGGCGTCACAATATTCTGTAGGACAATATTAATTATCACAGACGGTGGCAGCTAAAATAAATACGGTGAAAATGATTTTAAAAAATGATACCGAGTTCTGGGGGTGACGTCATCAACGCGGAGCTCTGGCTCTCGCCCCCATCTGAGAATAAAACCTCTTAGAATCTGAAATCTGCCTCCCGTGGGGCAGATTCTGGAGGCTGATCACATGAGAACGACTCGAAAATGGGCATCAGGTCACACGGAGGTCAGAGCAGATCCCGTATCTCTGAGTGTCTGAGTGAGTGACGTCTCCACAGCGTCGCTCTAATGAGGCTCCTGTTGCCACGGTTACAGGAGCGAATCTGGAGCCAGGTCCGTATTTGGAAATCCTCCCGCGAGTATCATAGCAACACAAGAGCCAATCATGAGTGAGGAGGTTAAATGTGGCGCCTCCTCCTGGCAGAGCTGATGCATCATATATACGGACTATGGATGTGATACTCTGCACCTGCAGGACACTGGATTTACCTGATTCTGCACAAGAAGAAGAAACTTTGAGCTTTAAACAGTTTAAGTCACTGATTTATGTTGTTTGTTCTGTTCCGCATTTAACAACAACAGAGTCACAATTTAACCAAATTCTCTTTACTTTCTGCTCGTTAAATTCTGCTCGTTCAGATTCTAGTCACATTAGATATTGTGACTGTTTGAGATATTTTGTCATTTTATTTCAGAAATCGTCACTTGGTTTATGATTATGATGATGATGGTGATTATTATTATTATTATTATTATTATTACTAATCTGCATAAATAAACTCAACTAAACCTCCTGACTCCAGAGCCTCATCAGTGTGAGATCAGAATGAGTTTAATGCAGATTTAAATATTTATGTTTTACACAAACTAAACTTAAAACCTCACGGCTCATTTGCATAAAGTGTAAGAGCTGAAAAAAGCAGCTCTTTCCTTGTGCTGCTGCTTCAGCTTCTGTGGGACTAAAGGACTCGACTCAGTGAATATGAGGGTTCTCTCTGTGACTCAGTGAATATGAGGGTTCTCTCTGTGACTCAGTGAATATGAGTGTTCTCTCTGTGACTCAGTGAATATGAGTGTTCTCTCTGTGACTCAGTGAATATGAGTGTTCTCTCTGTGACTCGGTGAATATGAGTGTTCTCTCTGTGACTCAGTGAATATGAGTGTTCTCTCTGTGACTCAGTGAATATGAGTGTTCTCTCTGTGACTCGGTGAATATGAGTGTTCTCCCTGTGAGAGAGGATGTTCTGCTTGTGCTGAGTCTGTTCTGTGCGTATGTCGCGTTGCAGATGCTGCGTAAACATGTGAAACCGGGACACTCAAAAACCCGATCATACCCGGGACACTGATGTGCAGGGAAACGCACTCTGAGGAATATAGGGATCTCCAAGGAGCCAGAGCCGAGACGTGGGACTGTGAGGCTCCAGAGTTTGTGCTCAGACCTCGACTCCTCAGGCTACGTTACACAGACACCGACATTCAGTTTGGCCATTAAAATGAACCTGAGCCACCAAACTCTGAAGGATCAACTATCGATTAATCGACTAATCAGCCCGACACTAATCCAAAGCTTCGGCCCCTTTTCCCCAAGCGGCAATATCGGATCCAACTAATTTTTCAGTCTCTGCACCGATGTCCGATACCAGTATCGGATCGTTGTGTCTCTAAATAGAACCTTTAGTTTTGCCAGTCGTATTTACAGGAGCAGTGAAGCCACTGGGGCTCTGAGTGTCACGTGTTCTGTAATGTCCAAATATGTTTCTGTCGTTTCAAAATGTGTTTTATCTTTTCTTAAATATTTCTAATATAGAACTTTACATTTCAGATAATGAAGTCCAGCGTTTCACAAGAGGAGTTTGCACCATGAATGCAACTTTAAATACACAATATGAAAAAGTACCACAGTGTCACCGTTTGTCTGGTAAGATTTTCTTTTGTGGCTTTGGAAGAAGTTCTGGAGATTAGAAGAGTCACAATTTAGTCCAACAAAATAAACCACCTCTCACATTTAAATATCATATAGTAATTACATTTGTTGTGACCCCATTATTTGTAGGTGTAGATTATTTCAGTTTTGTGTAAATCCTTCAGACGTCCAGGAAGAATCCATGGCAAAATTATTTCAGTTTGTGATGTTATTTAAATATTTATTAAGATAAAAAACTAAAACAAGCCAAAAAATGTCTCTCCATATGCCTCTGGTGCCTCCACCAGTGTCTGTGCGTCAGAGCAGGTCAGAGCCTCTCCATATACATTTACGCACTGAGCTCCTGTCTCACTATCTCACCTCTGCCCCACGTGGGGCCCACCGCCGAGAAGGTCTTTTCATAGGCTGTTCAGATCTGTCAATCATTTTCTGAAAGAACCAATGACTGAAGAGCTTTTGCCGTGCAGCGCTCGCTCGGACATGTGTAATACGCCGCTAACTGGACGCCTCCTTCTGTTCTGTGAGCTGTGCCCACTGCACCGAACCTCGGATCCTTTCGTGGATGGTCTCGTTTTGTAGCTTAGAGTCTGAAGAAAACAAAAAGACCCCACAGCACTAACAGAACTGGACGCTAAGCTAGGCTAAAGAATGAGAAGGGGCAGGCATGTTTTCATGCGTCGTTCATCCATTCAGACAAACAGGGACTTTCTGGATTATTTCTCCACATGGAATTATTTTATGAAATAAAAAACTGGATATTCTTTTTCTGTGGATTGTTATGGACTAACTGAGCTCAGCTGTTCCTGGACTGGACCCGTTTCGGACAGAATCGGTTCAAAGGTCAGAAATGTGCATTGTTGTTTTGATTATTTTGGGGAGTTCTAAGTTCTTGCTCTTTGGGCTGCGTGGCATAAAATGAATGATCTGGTTGTTTTACTGAGGAATGAAGCTTTAAACGATGTGCAGCAGCTCAATAGTGGAAAAATAAGTACGGTGAATATCTGACTTGACTTTTTAATGTTGTGTAATCGCCCGGGGCCGGGCGGGTGGGTGGGTGGTTGGTAAGAGGTTAAGCTCTGTCCCGTATTTTCCGGACTATAAGTCGCTCTGGAGTATAAGTCGCACCAGCCAAAAAATGGCACAATGAAGAATAAAAAAACAGGTTTAATTCGCACTTTTTGGGGGAAATTTATTTTATAAAATCAGAGACCAAGAACTGAGATTTCATCTTGAAAGGCGAGTTATAGAAGTTATAGTAATAAAAACAACCCAACAGAGAAGAGTCCGTGTGTCATTCGTTCATTTGTTTTTCAATATAGAACCAAAAATAAAACGAAAAAACAACTTTTTTCTTTATTATTTGTCTCTAAAACTAAAATGAAAAAACAGATAACGATTTGTTTTTTCATTTTTGATTCATATATTTGGTCTCTGGTCTGTCAGTGTGAAAAATATAATATATACATCACCAGAACCACCCAAACCCTGAAAAAAGTGTGATTTATAGTCAGGAAAATAGGGTGATTAGTATTAGCACTGACACACAGACGCTTCCTCATGTGACTTTCCTGTTTTCAGTCAGATCGACCCACTTCCCTGTTCTTCGCCTCTTGTGTTTGTCGATTATATTATGACTCAGATACTTCATAGGGATCACAGTAAGACGGAAATGTTTGCACAGACTGTGGTGCACAGAGCTTAATTCTGTTACTGGAATATGAAAACGTCTCCATGGGGAGGGCAGAACCACAGCCTTTCACAGCGATCAAAATCAAAACTCGATCCGTCGGCACAGACGCTCCCAGAGTTACATCAACTCAAACGTCACAGACAAATGAAGACAGTCCCTATAATACACTACAGAACATGTTTAACTTTAGATTATAGAACATGTTTAACTTTAGATTATAGAACATGTTTAACTTTAGATTATAGAACATGTTTAAGTTATTATTATAGTATAGAACATGTGAATGTAAAAGAGGATCTTTAGAGGGACCTGCTGAGCTTCATTAGGATCTAAAATAAAACACTCAACAGTGGCTTTAAACATGTCTTTGTCGTGGCCTAAACGTGACAGACGGGTTGGTTCCCGCTGACGCCCTGTTGATTATTTATAAAATGTGTTTAGCTGAGGGTTAAATACAGAGGACGGGCTCTGCTGTTCAAACATCTTCCTGGAGCAAGCGAGTTGCTAAGTTGCTAACACACTAGAATCATTTGGATCATTTCAGTCCTGGTCCCCACAGAATTAAAGGCAAAAGCAGCTGTTCACTTGAAAAACATGTGAATGAAACAAACACGACTGCAGCCCTGTTTGTGAGGAGGAAACATGAGAACCTAAAGCTCAGAGTCTGTGTGATTTGAGGCTCCTGCACCACGTGACTAAGGCCTTGTCCACACACAGTCGGGTTGAATAAACAAAGTTATTTTTATACGAACCGAAGGATTAAGCCCTTAAAACCTTTTGGAAAACTCCGGCCAAAGTGCAGATTTTGGTAAACTCCGGTTTTGCGTTTGATCTGGACATGAATAACGGTGGTTTTGTCTTTTTAAACGTCACTATTTGCGACATAAGAGCATAAACGTCATAGATGCTCCTTGTTTCTGTCAGACAGTGGAGCAGAGACACTCTAAGAAGCCTGTTACTTCTGACCCTCTGACAGGCTCAAAAATGGAGTTCAAATGTCCATATTCTGCTTTGGCCTGATTCCCAATCCAGATTTTCTTGTGTCTTGTTCACTTTGTTTCCATAACCACTTGAAGCAGTTCAGCCTCTTTGTCCGTCACACAGACGAGCTCCTGGCTCCATGTTTCAATTCAATTCAATTTTCAATTTATTTTGTAGCGCCCAAAATCGCAACAACAGTAGCCTCTAAGGGCGTTCCAAGATATGGATGAGTAAAACATACACACAGACATATCAAAACAGGAATAAACAACATTCATGTAAAGCAGCAAATGAAACATTGTCCAGTCATCCCCTGTCCTTAGACCCTCCTTCTCAGCAAGGAAAAACTCCAAAAAACCCAGGGTCCTGGGAAAAAGAAGAAACCTCAGGGAGAACTACAGTGAAGGAGGGATCCACTCCCATGGACGGACAGGCTATAGATGTCCAGGCCCGTGGGCCAGTTCAGTATGACCACAGCTACCCAGGTGGGGAAGGAGCCGGGCGAGGAGGAGGAGAAGAGGGCGAGGAGGAGGAGCCGGGCGAGGAGGAGGAGCCAGGCGAGGAGGAGGAGCCAGGCGAAGAGGAGGAGCCAGGCGAGGAGGAGGAGAGAGGTCCAGCTGCCATCAGGCGTCTGAAAGAGTTCCACTCCACAGGGGGAGTGGGACAGGGGACAACATGTGAATAGCAATGAACAAACTACAGATGAGAACATAGTGAGTGATGCTGATGAGAAAAAAGGAGGAAACAGAGGACAGTGCTCAGGTTGCCACACTTCCCCAGCTTGTTATCTCCTGCGGCAGCTTATCTTAGTGACATCAACTAAGTAACCTGGTCATAAGCTATTCCGAAGAGGAAGGTTTTAAGCCTGGTCTTAAATAAAGAGACTGTGGGTGCCTGTTTAACATCAACAGGGAGTTGATTCCATAACACAGGAGCTTGGTAACTGAAGGCTCTCCCCACTGTACTTTTAGACACTCTAGGAACCACTAATAATCCTGCATTCTGAGAGCGAAGTGCTCTATTTGGCTGATAGGGGACAATGGCATCCTGAAGATATGATGGGGCCATATTGTTTAAGGCTTTGTATGTCAGGAGGAGAACTTTGAATCTAATTCTAAACTCGACAGGAAGCCAGTGAAGTGATTTTAACACAGGACTGATGTGATCACGCCTTTTAGTTCCTGTTAGGACTCTGGCCGCTGCATTTTGGACCAACTGGAAGCTTCTTAAAGTACCTTTAGTGCAGACGGTGAGCAGAGAATTACAGTAATCTAGTCTGGATGTAACAAATGCATGGATAAGTTTTTCAGCATCATTTTTAGGCAAAATTTTTCTGATTTTAGTTATGTTTCGCAGGTGAAAATATGCAGTTTTACAGGCTTGGTTTATATGAGCTGTGAATGAGAGATTTTGGTCAAATCGACTCCAAGGTTTTTTACAGTAGAGCTAGAGGCTATACTCACATTGTCAAGTGAGATTATCTGGTCTGACAGAGAATCTCTCTGACCTTTAGGACCGACAACAATGACCTCTGTTTTTCAGGGTTTAAAAGGAGGTAATTCAGGGTCATCCAGGTTTTGATGTCCTTCACACAGGCACTGAGCTTATCGATTTGATCGGTCTGATTAGGTTTCATTGATAAGTACAGCTGAGTGTCATCAGCATAGCAGTGGAAATTAATGCCATGTTTTCTGATAATGTTACCTAATGGCAACATATACAGAGTAAACAGGATTGGACCAAGCACAGATCCTTGTGGAACACCACAAGCTACTTTAGAGCAGGGAGAGGTGCACTGGTTTACACTAACAAACTGGTACCTATCTGATAGATAGGATTTAAACCATTTGAGGCGGTCCCTCTGACACCTATGTCACATTCTAACCTCTGCAGTAGAATGTTGTGATCAATGGTGTCAAGCGCTGCACTGAGGTCCAGTAGGACCAGGACTGAAGCCAGCCCGTTATCAGCAGCTAGTAGCAAATCATTTGTCACTTTAAGCAGAGCAGTTTCTGTGCTGTGGTGAGCTCTGAAACCAGACTGAAATTTTTCATATAAATTATTGCCCTGCAGATGGTGACAAAGCTGTTTCACCACAACTCGTTCCAGAATCTTTGAGAGAAATGGAAGATTCGAGATAGGTCTGTAGTTGGCTAGTTCATCAGGATTTAAGCTAGGTTTTTCAAAAGCGGTTTAATTACAGCATATTTAAAGGACTGAGGAACAAAGCCATTTTCTAATGACATATTTATTATGTTATGGATGGAACCTATTATTAAGTGGAGAGCTTCTTTGAGGAGTTTGACTGGAATAGGGTCGAGCAAACAAGTTGATGGTTTGGACGACATGATGACTGAGGTAATCTCCGCCTCATCGACAGGAGTAAATTTGTCTAATTCTATTAGAGGATTTATGTGGGATATTGGTGTTACAAACTGGATTTGCTGAATTTGCTCGGGGCTGATTTTTGGAGTGGCTTCGTTGATCTTGTCTCTAATGGTTATAATTTTGTAATCGAAGAATTCAAGAAAGTCATCACAACTGAACTTGAAGGAGAAGAAACTCAGGGCAGTATGCGAGTTTGTCAGCCTGGCTACAGTGCTGAACAGAAATCTGGGGTTGCTTTTGTTTACTTCTATTAGGTTTGAATAGTATCTGGTTTGTGCTTTTACAAGAAGCGGCCTTATAAGAGAGCAGGCAGAGCTTCCATGCCTTCAGAGACTGCTCGGAGCGAGAGCGGCGCCAGAGCTTCTCTGTGCGTCTTACGTGTTGTTTGAGTGATCGCAATTCTGGAGTATACCAAGGAGCCGGAGGTCTTGGTTTAATGCTTTTCTGTTTTAGCGGAGCTGCAACATCGAGCAGATTTTAAGGTGAGCATTGTCCTATCCACAAACTGATCCATGATAATTGGATTAAAGTTGTTCTCAATGTCACATGGCATATCATTTAATACTGGCTCGATTATTTCTTTGAACTCGGCTACCGATTTTTCTGATATTGTTCTTTTCATTATAGTTTTCTCCTGCTGAGCTGGATAGTCTTTTAGTACGAATTGAAAGGTTATTAAAAATGGTCAGAGAGTATAGGGTTTTGAGGAATTACAAGTAAATCACTAATCTCAATACCATAAGTTAGGACGAGATCGAGAGTGTGATTGTGACAGTGAGTCGGCTTGTTCACACTCTGGGTAAAACCGATCCCATCCAGGAGAGCACCAAAAGCACTGCTGAGGCACTCACTGCTGTTATCAACATGAATGTTGAAATCTCCAACTATAACAATCCTTTCCCATTCCAAAACTAAACTTGAAATAAAGTCAGAAAACTCTGTCAGAAACTCGGCATAAGGACCAGGAGGTCGGTAGATTGTTATAAATATAACAGCTTTTTGGTTTTTCCAGTTGGTGCACGTAATCGATAGTGCGAGGCTTTCAAAGGAGCGGAATGTATAATTAGATTTGAGGCTGAGAATTAGGCTGGAGTGAGAAATGACGGCCACACCGCCACCTCGACCAGTGCTCCTGGCACTTTGAAAGTTCACGTGACTTGGAGGTGTAGATTCGTTTAGTCTAACATAATCATTTTCCTGAAGCCATGTTTCAGTTAAAGCTAGAAGATCAATATTAAAGTCGCCAATTAATTCATATATTAAAAGAGATTTAGAAGAGAGGGACCTGATGTTTAGCAGTCCACATTTTACACACTTATCATTTTGTTTATTTGCGACACATGTATTTATTTTTATTAAGTTATGAGATCTGACGCCTTTCCTATCAGAGTTCAGTTGACTTTTATTTGTGCATTTTACATGCTTAAATTGTTTGTTTGCAACACAATTATTTATTTTTATTAAGTTATGAAACCTGACGCCTTTCCTATCAGACTTTAGTTGAGTTTTATTTGTGCTTTTATACATTTATTTTGTTTATTTGCGATGCATGTATTTATTTCTATTGAGTTAGGAGATCTGATATCTTTCCTATCAGAGTTTAGGTATGTTTTGTTTGTGCTTTTGTGCGTGGGACATACACAACCTCAGCCAGTCTGGGAGAATTGTTCATGCAGGGTGGCTCAGAGGAGGCCCCTGTGCGTGGCGCACACACAGTCTCAGCCTGTTTGGAGCTGTTCTCGCTAACAGAGCAGTGCCTCACTAGTCTACTCTGCTCCTAAGCGTCACTGACACTCCCTGAGCTAGTCTGTGTGCTAGTCTTACCTGATGGTCATCTAAGACTAACCATAATATTCTGCACTAGGAGGGAGGACCCAGCCGCGGTGGGATGAATGCCGTCACTACGTATAAGCCTGGGCTTCCCCTCAAATGCCCTCCAGTTATCTATGAAGACGACACCATTCTGCGGGCACCAATTGGACAACCACTGGTTGACAGCTGAAAAGCGGCTGAACATTTCACAATTGGCATAATTTGGAAGGGGGCCAGAGAAGTACACGGACTCCGACATCGACTTAGCCAAATCACAAACTGCCGCTATCTGCAACTTCACCACCTCTGACTGACCGCGCCGAGTATCGTTACCCCCCGCGTGTATAACGATCCGGCGGTACCTGTTCTTACTTCTCTTTAAAAGCCTAAGATTCCCCTCGATGTCACCCAGTCTGGCTCCAGGGTAACACCGTGTGGAAGCTGCAGGCTTCATGTTTCATGTTTTGCGGAAATGACGACGCAAAACGGAGCCTCTGATTGGACAGACTGGAGCTTATGTTTAGGAAAACACTGCCCCCTGCTGGTCTGGAGGCTCATAACCGCACCAAGAGCGTGATTATGTGGGGCTGTGTGGATGGAATTATATTTAAAACGGTTAAGTGTGGACGCAAGACTTTTTATAAAACCAAGTGTAGCAGATCTGCGTTTATAGAAACACCCGTGTGTGTGTGGAACTGGCCTGAATCTGACTGCGACGCCATGATGCTGGTGGTGGATTATGGGGTTTTTTTGTCATGAAAGGAAATCGTAGACAATTCGATTCAATTCGATTCGTCCGTACAGCAGCTTCCAAAACTTTCACCATGTTGTGAAAACTTCTCTTCTCCACTGAATAAATTGGAGCATTTCATACAGTCCACAGTGGGGATGGGCTTTGATTACATTTTCTTCATCGATCATCGGTAGAATAAACTATTGATTATCGATTAATCATTAACGTTTTTATATTAAAATGATTATCACTATTATTACTGTTCCTAATCTGCATAAATAAACTCAACTTTACAGGATATAAACGTCCTGACTCCAGAGCCTCATCAGTGTGAGATCAGAATGTGTTTAATGCAGATTTAAAGATTTATGTTTTACACAAACTAAACTTAAACCTCACATTGATTTAACTTAGTTTGTTAGTTTCTCTTTGGTCTCTCTGCTTCATTAATGGACTATTTAATGCAAATCGACAAAACACAACTATGGTTTAATCATTCACATTTTGCAAAATTTGTAAATCCAACAACTGCAAGAGCTTTAATCAAACGTAAAAGGATCTGAACTCTTTGAACATCGTCTGGTTCTGTTTGTTCACAGGTCGTTTTTGTGATCGAGGTGACCACAGGCCTCACCTGTCACCGGGCGGAATACCTGATCGGACAGGAGTGTTGTCCCATGTGTCCAGCCGGTATGTGCCTCTTTGTCAACTCCACTGGGGCTGTGGACCCCCCTAGTCCACACCAGTACCTAAACGATGCCTGCTGTTAAGTACCGGCTCCTTAAAGGTTGTACAGAGGATTTTTTTGTTTCAAATTGTCAATGAAAGTTCAAAATATCCTTATAGAGCTGCAACAGCCTTGGAATTATAATGATCCCTCAAAAAAGAATGAAAATCCATCAACTGTGGATGGGGTGGGGCCAGATAAACATGAGCCAATAGATAACGAGGCTTTGTGAGGTCGCTGAAAGAAGAAGAGAAGGAGAAAAGGAGCGAAGCAAATCGAAGGGGATTCTTGGAGATTTCTTCCAGCGACGACGCGACTGAAACAGACGAAGGGTCTAAAGACGCGTCGGTCGATAAATTACGTCTGGACAGGAAACGTCAACAGCGATTCGTTCAGCGACTGTAAACAAACGTGATTTCAGCGTAAGGAGGCGGTGGGAGGAGGCGTTTCTCACGATTGACAGTTTTTGTGCAGGTTTGAGTTTGATGGGCGACTTCACGCAGGTGACAAATAGTCGCTGTATTTCACTTTACTTGGAAAATCCTCTGTACAACCTTTTGACGGTTCTTTTTTCAGTGCTTGTATTTTTAGGTAAGTGTAAGTTAATGGCCAATATAATTAAGAAAAGTTCAGTCCTTGAATTATGTATTGAATTATAAGTATGTTAATTCATATTTTAGGCTACTATATGATGAAACAAATGTGCATCCAAATGAACCAGAGCCACAGCTGATCACACGGGCTCAGGTTTCACTTTTGTTTTACAGCCCAATCTAAATCAGGGAGCACATACTCTTCTTTTTGATAAATAACTGTACTCAGTTACCTGGGCGGAGGAGGATTATGGAGAACTTTATGTGGATGAACAAATAAGAAATATATATATAAGAAATATAAATCAGAGTAAAACATTTCTAAGTGAGAAATTCAGCTGCATTTGTAACAGACTCAGGTTCTGGGCCTGTTGGGCAGATTAAATGTTTCCTGTAAAACACAGGGAAAGAATGAGACGGGCGATCGTGAAGTTGCTCTTTGCCTCGTTTCTGCCGTATTTATTTATACAATCGTGTATTTTCATCAATATTCAGCTTTTCAACAGTTTCTTGGTTTACAAGTCACATGTAAACAATTTTCCTTTTCAAAATCATGTTTCAAGATCATGTACACATTTCCATTAGACATGTGTTCACATTTTTCCAATATCACTATTTTAGAGTTTTTAACCAAAATACACTATCTATTTTTACATCTGCAGCTGGACTGTTTTTAACATAGCATTTTTAATATATAACCGCTACATTAACGGCTCATGAATCTCATGGTAGCAACCATGTACTAGACTGGCTTTAGCTTTAGCTTTTTTAACTTTCACTTATGAACCCATGAACTTATCTTTTACACTTAAAACGATGTCAGAGCACTTTTAAAACATCCTCAGATACAAAACGGGAGCTTAAAATAATGGTACATTAAACTCAAAATGGCGCCCGTGCCGTCGCCTTGACCTGTCTTTTCACGTCTTTTTACATGGCTCAAACTCAACAAAAATACAGTATTTACGAACTGATTTATACTCTCACAATTAGCTGTGTTTGTTATTAATAGTTTATGACCAATATAATGTGGTTTTTACTTTGGTACAAACCTGTAAAACACAGGGAAAGAATGAGACAGGCAATGGTGAAGTTGCTCTTTGCTTCTGCCATATTGGAGCTGTATAAAAGAAGTGTCTAAGTGCGCGCGACGTCACCCACAGCGTTTAGCGCCACTCAAATGAGGCTCACAATGCCACAGCTACAGGGGCAAATCTGGAGCCAGGCTCTGTTATGAATAGGTTTTTTTTTGACGGACAAAATAGTGAAAAAAAAAATTCAGGATCATGTAGAGAGAATGTTCATACAAACATTTTAATACCAAAATCGTGAGGCCACAGCAGCAGGTCCAGAGAGAGGAGCGATAAGATCCTAATGTGAGTCACTGGGAAAAAGGAGAGAAGGAGCCAAAAGAGCCTCCTGGAGCACTTCCTGTTTGGCACACGGCGGCTAACGGGTTAGCGGCTAATGGGTGAGCGGCTAATGGGTTAGCTTAGTCTGGTCCATAGACTGTATAATAGAAGTGGACTAAGTGAGCGTGACGTTACCCATAGCGTTTAGCGCCGCTCAAATGAGGCTCGCAATGCTAATGGTTACTGGAGCGAATCTGGAGCCAGACTCTATGTTATAAATAGGGTTTTTTTTGTGGAGAAAATTGTGAAAAAAAATTCAGGATCCTGTAGAGCGAGTTCATACGAACATTTTAAGACCAAAATGACAAGCCTCAGTGCAACAGGTACAGAGAGACGAGTGATCAGATCTCAGTGTAAGTCAATAGGAAAAAGGGAGAGAAGGAGCTGGAAGAGCCTCCTGGAGCACTTCCTGTTTGGCACGCGGTGGCTAACGGGTTAGCTATGTCCACTTATATATGGTCTATGGTCTGGTCATATATACAGTGTATGATTGGAGCAGCGCCTCTGACCTCACAGTACTGCCTCGCGGAGTCACACGCCACCTACTGGCGGGAGGGTGTAATTGCAACTACTTAAATGCTCAAGTTAGACTTTCTCAGTACATACAAAAATAAAACATAATGTTATGTTATAATGTTAATATTCAGAATGTGCTGACAGCCGTCTGTCTCTGTTGGAAAAGGAACTCGGGTCAATAAACACTGCACGGAGTTTCGCAGCACGTCGTGTATCCCGTGTGACAGTGGGACGTACATGGACGTTCCCTCAGGGAGGACGGAGTGTCTGCGCTGTCGGAGCTGCGATTCAGGTAAACTCCACTTTATCAGTGCTGGACTAACAGAACGTGCTGTACTTAAAGGTGCTTTGTGTGACAGCAAAAGCCAGTAGACGGAAGCATTTGAAGATATTATCTAAATGTGTGTGTGTGTGTGCCTCTGTGTGTGTGTGTGTGTGTGTGTGTGTGCCTCTGTGTGTGTGTGTGCATGTGTGTGTGTGTGTGTATAAGCAGAGGCAGGTGTGTATACTCAGACACACACAAATACTAGTATGTGTGTGTATATATTAGTGGTGGGCCGTTATCGGCGTTAATGTGCTGTGATAATGTGAGACTCTTAACGAGCGATATAAAAAATACCGCCGTTAATCTATCATCAGAATTGGGTTTGGAGCTGGGTCCTATAGCCGACTAAGCAAACTGATGACTTTCACCACCAGGTTTTAGGGCGGATGTGTACAGAGCCGAACTGCACAGTAGGGGGCGAGAACGAGTTTTCCAACCTCTATGCACCTGTGAATTACCCAAACGAGGCTAACAACCAACCACACCAACCAACCACACCAACCAACCACACCAACCAACCACACCAACCAACCAACCACACCAACCAACCACACCAACCAACCACACCAACCAACCAACCAACCACACCAACCAACCAACCAACCAACCACACCAACCAACCAACCACACCAAGCCTGACATTCTGACATGGACGCAGCCACAAAGCTGCTTGCTTCAAGGAAAATTCATTTTTAAGAAGCTTCCCGATGGCGAAATCGACAAAACTAAGGTTGTGTGTACTTTATGCAATGTGGAATTGGTTTACTGTAGGAGTTCTACCAGTCTCAGATACCATCTGAACGCAAAGCATCCCTTTGCTAATGCTTCTGATGCTGGTTCAAGCACCGATAAGACGCCGGGAAAGAGTAGCCGCCAAACTACTTTGTTTGAATGCAACCGAGGCAAGTCTGTCAGCACAGCGTTATCAGAGAAGCTCACTAATCTTCTCGCCCGGTGGATTGCCACTAGCTGCCGACCCATTAGCATGTTTGAGGACGAAGGGCTGGAGCTTGTTCTTCAGGCGGCCACAGGTGACCCATCTTATAAACTACCTGCAAGACGAACTATCGTTCGGAGGATATATGACCAATACACCGCAGAGAAAACCGCAAAGGACTCAAAGATGGCAGAGGCCAGGTGTGCTGCACTGACGGGGCCCAGGACATCCGTAAACAATGACAACTACCTCGGCCTTACTGTGCACCTCATCGATGTTAGCTGGGAAGTCTCAAAGACTTAGTCATTACTTAGGTATTTTGCATATTCTGAAGGAGCCATTTTAATCTAGATTAATATAGATTAATATAGATTAATTTCAAGATTTCAGTGAGATTAATCTAGATTAAAAAAATTAATCTATGCCCACCACTAGTATATATATTTATCAATTGATTCAAATATTTAATATGATTAATCCCTTAAATTTTATAGTGAACTCGTGATTAATCACAAGTTAATCGCACATTTTTGTCCCTTGAGTCATTTTAATCCTCTTATCCACATAGAAAAGTGCTTTGTGCAAATGTTTTTTATCGCAAACCAGAACACAACGTTTGGGCCGTGGTGTGTGTATATTTATATGACCCTTGGTGTTATGTGTAAATATACCGACATCTATAACTGACAACAGTAACTGAACCGAACGACTAAATAAAAAAAGAAGAACTGAAAAAGTAGAGTTGAGTTCTTTCACCTCTGGTCTGTTTGCAGATGTGTGAAGTTTGTGGTCTGTGTGGGTTTCACTTTAACTCTACGGGAAATTTACTGTTACTGTTATAGAAATAAACTTCGACTTTATCACTGTGTGTGATATCAAACAAATAATGTGAATAACAAGAGTTTGTGAATCTTTACAGCCGAGAACAGCCGCATCTGTGGAGCCGAATCATTTCAACTTTCTAAAACTATTGTGGATAAATTTCTATGTGGATAGGGCCTATATATATATATATATATATATATATATATATATATATATATATATATATATATATATATATATATATATATATATATATATATATATATATAAAGGTCTGCGTCAGGTGTCAAGGAACCAGGACCTTGATGAGAAATGGGCTACTGGAACAAGACGGAAATGGGCGAGATGCGAGAACCAGGCTCTGTTGGAATGCTACTACTCCAGTAACCCTAGTCAGAGGGGTTACATGAACAGGATGTGGGAGAAATGGTTACTACGATACCCACAGTCCAAGCTAACGGCCAAACAACTAGTAGCTCAGTGTTCCAACATCCACAAACGGCAACTGCTATCACAACTAGAGATTGACGAGGTACAACACAAATGCTACGGCAAGGGGGAGCCAGGAAGCCAGGTCAGAGGGGAGTTAACACTAACTCCCCAACCAGAGATTGGGAAGGAAGCCCCAATAAGTATCACGCTGAGCGAGGCAGCGACTGACCTGAAAGACAAGATCATGACTCGATGAACACAAGGCAACCCCGATGCCAGTTACACAGGCTAAGTGAAGTACCATCTGAAAGTCTGCTAGAGGATGTGAATGCAGCACTCAGAGCGATCCCTACCACAACCATCACTGAAACCAATGAGCTGATCTACACTTCAGCAGCAGTGATCCTAGAGGTGTTGGGCTATAAGAGCCATGGGAGCCATGATACGATACCCACCATGGAAAAGACGGTTAGAGGCTAAAATCAAGGAAGTGCGGCGAGAAGTGAGCCAACTGTCAGAGGACCAGAAAGGTGCAATGAAAAAGCGAGTACCCAAGAGGTACAGCCAGATGCCCATACCTGAAGCACTCGAAACTGCCAAACAAAGGCTCCAAGCCTTGGCCAGCCGCCTAAAAAGGTACACGAGAGAAGCCTGTTCGCAGCACAACCTGCGAAAGTGTACGCTCAATGGCAGGGTAATAACAGCACCGAGAGGTACTGGAAAGACATATGGGAAAGAGAAGCATCACATAACACCGATGCACAGTGGCTGGTGGCTCTGAGAGCAGACCACAGCAACCTCCCTGAACAGAATCCAGTTACCATCTCAGTGGCAGACATCCAGGGAAGAGTCTCAGGCATGAAAAGTTGGACAGCACCAGGCCCTGACATGATCCACGCATACTGGCTAAAGAAGCTCACTGCTCTCCACGAGCGCCTAGCAGCACAAATGAACCAGCTGCTAAGGGATGGGACTCACCCTGAATGGCTAACCCAAGAGCGTACGATCCTGATCCTGAAGGATCCTCAAAGGGGACAGTCCCATCCAACTATCGGCCAATAACCTGTCTCTCCACAACATGGAAGCTCATATCAGGCATCATCGCGGCTAAGATAAGCGGCACATGGATCAATACATGAGCGCAGCACAGAAGGGCATCGGCAAAAACACCAGGGGAGCCAAACACCAACTCCTGGTTGACCGAACAGTCGCTCGTGACTGCAGAACCCGTCAGACCAACCTGTGCACTGCCTGGATTGATTACAGTAAAGCCTATGACTCAATGCCACCTTCATGGATTACTGAGTGCCTGGAGCTGTACAACATCAACAGGACTCTAAGGGCGTTCATTGCAAACTCGATGCGGTTGTGGAAATTCACCCTTGAAGCCACTTGCACAAGTGACCATCAAATGTGGCATATTCCAAGGAGACGCACTGTCCCCACTGCTGTTCTGCATAGGACTGAACCCCCTCAGCCAAATAATCGACCGCACTGGCTATGGATACAGACTCAGAAACGGGGCCACCATCAGTCACCTCCTCTACATGGATGACATCAAGCTGTACGCTAAGAGCGAGCGAGACATCGACTCACTGATCCACACCACCAGGATCTACAGCACAGACATTGGAATGTCATTCATGCTCGAGAAATGTAGGAGGATGGTGACAAAGAGAGGGAAGGTAGTCCACACAGAGGGGGTCTCACTCCCAGAGGGAACAATAACAGACACTGAGGACAGCTACAAGTACCTTGGTATCCCACAGGCAAATGGCAACCTTGACGAGGCAACAAGGAAAGCGGCGACAGCCAAATACCTGCAAAGAGTATGGCAGGTCCTAAGAAGCTCAATGGCAAGAACAAGGCGCAGGCAATAAACAGCTACGCCCTGGCAGTGATCAGATACCCAGCAGAAATCATAAGTTGGCCAAAGGAGGAGATACAGACCACAGATGTTAAGACACGAAAGCTCCTGACCTGCATGGAGGGTTCCATCCCAAGTCCAGCACCCTGAGACTGTACACGAGCCGGAAGGAAGGAGGCCGAGGACTAGTGAGTGTGGGAACCACTGTCCAGGATGAAATATCCAAGCTCCACAAGTACATCAGTGACAAGGCCCAGACTGATGACGCTCAGAGAATGTCTCAGACAGTGGGGCAGAGGAAGAGGTGCTGGAGGGACCATCATGGCAGGACAAACCCCTACATGGGGCGAACCACCGGAACATAACTGAAGTGGCTGATATCAAGAAATCCTACCAATGGCTGGAGAGGGCTGGACTGAAGGACACAAAGAGGCTCATCCTGGCTGCACAGGAACCTTGAGCACCCGAGCAATAGAGGCCCAGATCTACCACACCAGACAAGACCCAAGGTGTAGGTTGTGCAAAGAAGTGCCTGAGACAGTCCAGCACATAACTGCAGGGTGTAAGATGCTGCAGGGAAAGCGTACATGGAGCGACATAACCAAGTAGCGGGCATAGTGTACAGAAACATCTGTGCAGAGTACGGGCTGGAAACCCCAGGATCAAGGTGGACAACGCCTCAAAAGGTTGTGGAGAATGAGCCAAGATCGTGTGGGACTTCCAAATACAGACTGACAGAATGGTGATGGACCAACCAGACATCGTGGTTCTGGATAAGCGGGAGAACCAAGCCGTGGTGGTGGACATTGCAATACCGAGCGATGGCAATGTCAGGAAAAAGGAACACAAGAAACTAGAGAAATACCAGGGGCTCAAAGAAGAGCTGGAGAGAGCCTGGAAGGTGAAAGCATCGGTGGTGCCTGTGGTGATCGGAGCACTCGGGGCCGTGACCCCCAAACTGGAGGAGTGGTTGCAGCAGATCCCAGGAAGGACAACAGACATCTCAGTCCAGAAAAGCGCAGTACTGGGAACAGCAAAGATACTGCGCAGAACTCTCAAGCTCCCAGCTCGGGTCCTCTGGTAGAGGACCCGAGCTGATGAGGGTGAGAGAGACCAACCACCGTGGAAGGTGAGAAATGCGTTGTTTATATATATATATATAATCAGAATAGAATAGAATCCCTTTTATTGTCACTACACAGGTACAATTTACACTGTCCACATGCAGAGAGATTTAAAGCAGCTCACGCTCCAGTACAAACATGGACGTGTCTGCAGACGGCAGCAGGTTTATGACCTTTACTTTCACTTTCAGTCTGAGTGTTCAGTCATGTGTGTTTGAGAGAGGAGCACAGACACAGGAGACTGTGTGTGTACCTGTGTGTGTAACTGTGTGTGTGACTGTGTGTGTGACTGTGTGTGTACCTGTGTGTGTAACTGTGTTTGTTGTCCCCAGGTTCTGGCCTCAGAGTGAAGGTTCCGTGCTCGTCCATTTCTAACGCCGTGTGTGAGCCTGAGGAGGGGCACTTCTGTGTGGAGCTGTTTGACGAGAGGAGCTGTGAACTGTCCCGGAAACACTCGCTCTGTCGCCCCGGAGAATACGTCCAAACACCAGGTCAGCGTGAGAAGAAACTCACTTCTAATATAGACTCTACTGGATTAAACGAGCTGCTTCTCCCTCTGCGGAGGCTGGAGTCTTGTCTCCACTGTGTAACAGGTCCCGACAGATCCCAGCCCAGGCCACTGTTCTCCGCACACGTGTCCCGAAGAGTCACTTTTATTAAAACATCAAATAAACAACTGACCCAAAGTCAAATGTTCCTTTGAAGAGGAAAAAGGGGTCATCAGTGTAGCGCCCGTACCACTGGATATTGTCCTTAAAGTGGTTTGTTTGGTCATAGAAGTTCCTCTCCTCCCACATATATAAACCTGGGGCACATGGCTGTGCCTGTGGTCTGTCTGTAGAGTCAATCCTGGAACAGAAGCACATTGTTTTTGAGTCCACTCTGTAGGGGGAGATGGACCGTCTGTTGTAGGAGGTGCTGTAAAGCTTCCAGGCGCTCTCTGTCATCCATGTTACTGCAGTATATAGAGCTTCAGCATCCAGAGTTTCCCAAAAGGAGGTTTTTGACACCGTGTGTATTGCCTCTAGTTTGTTGAGCACATCAGTAGTGTCCTGAAGGTGTGATTTCAGCGCCGTGGTCAGAGGTTTAATAGTAAAGTCTATTTTACATCATACCTATGCCACTTATGCTGGGTCTGGGGCGTTGCTGAGGTTTCTGTGGATTTTTGGGAACAGGTCAAATGTTGCTGTTCTGGAATGTGTGGGGAAAAGGAGCTCTGGTTCTTTGTCACTGATAAAGTTGTGTGCAGGAATGTTGTCCAACAGTGTTTGAGATCCGCCTTTATAGAGTCACTGGGGTTGGTAGCGAGTATAGAGAGTAGAGTAGAATACTTTGTCATGGAGCTGTCTCAGGGCTTCTGGAATATAATTATGCTTAGTCCACACAACCTCCTCGTCTGCAGGTTTGATGATGATGCGTCACTGCTCCTGTAGCACTTGCTGTTCCACTCGGGGAAGACTGTGGTGAAGTTTCCTCCTGTTGGTAGTGAAAAGTTTGTCCACGTCATGATCAGGCATCCTGCATTATATTTGAGTGGATAAAAAGTGGATGTGCGTTTGAATGGAGTATAGGAGTTATGAGTCAATGTTTGTGTCAAATTCTTACTATGGTGCCAAGCTCTAAGGCGGAAGTTGCGGTAAAACTTGAATAGATTTGTCTTTGTAGTGAATTTATCAGTATAATTTGTAGGGCCATGTGACGGGTCTTTGGACAAGCCGCGGGTAGATTCGTTCGACTGATATTCCTGATATGTTGATTACACTCTCCTCATTGGGGTCCGATGTGCCCCAGGGAGGAACATCGTTCTGCTTTGTGTTGAGCTGGTGTTTGTGTGGATCAGTGAGGACAGGAGCTCAGCAGCTTCCAGCGAGGCAAATCCACACAGGCCCACGACAAACCGTCTCCAGAGAACTTTACTGAGTGGGTCTGAGCAGAATAAAACCCAGATACTAAAGCTTAAGGGTTATTTTATTTAATTTTCATTTCATTTAACCTTTATTTCACCAGGCAAAACATTAAGAACAGATTCTTATTTACAGTGTTGACCTGGAACAATTTAAGGGAAAGGGAAGAAAACAATAAATATATTCACACAGACAATAAGCAATAAATTAATGATCAGTCAACGAAACATTTACACGACTCCTTAAAAATGTCCTTCAGTCTGTGTTTAAATGCAGAAAGTGAAATCAAAGTGTCCATATGCAGAGGGTTTTCATACGAGTTCTGATCATTTGCAGCAGCAAAACGAAAAGACATCAGGCCAAATGAAGACTTGGTTTTTGGAGCTTTCAGTTTGAGGAGTCGTGAGGATCGTTTTGTCTTGAGGGGAGTTTCTGCTGCAGTAACTGATGCAGATATGGAGGGAGAGACCGAGCGAGGTTTATATATGAACAAGAGCCAGTGGCGACGGGACTGAAGTGAGGCCAGTTAACCTGAGAGTGCAGCACACAGAGGGGTGTCCTGCTCTTACTTCATTCATTTCATAGAGGGTTTGACCCGTCCAATGAGCTCGTCCTGGTCAGGGGTACACAGCTGGAGGAACAGGTGAGGCTGGGGTCACTGGGCCACAATACACCAAAAATAACAGACAGTCGCTGAAAATACTACATGATCTGCAGTGTGTGGAGCATTGAAAATAACACCAAGCTTCTCTGTTCATACGAGCACATTTGTGTTCATACGAGCACATTTCTGTTCATACGAGCACATTTGTGTTCATACGAGCACATTTGTGTTCATACGAGCACATTTGTGTTCATACGAGCACATTTCTAACTGTGTGTGACCCTAACCCTCTGTCCACAGGGAGCTCCTCTGCAGACACCGTGTGCTCCCCGTGTCCTTCCGGCTCCTTCTCTAACGGGACTCTGTCGGTCTGTCGGAATCACACACGGTACGGCTCTGTTTGTTTCTGTCTTTCCCCACACACACGGTAAGAAGATGAACATGGCTGGACCTCGTCCCACCTAGAGCCGGGCACCGATTTCCTTTTTACCAGTATTTTAACAATACCAGTTCCTGGATGGTTCTTTTTTCTTTTTCTTTTTTTGGTGCCTGCATTCTTAAGCCAGTTTTATTAAGAAAATAATCCTTGAAATATAGCCGCAAGCGGCGATGATTGGCCCTCACGTGCGCCTACGCCGCACCCCGCATACAGCGTGCCCTACAAAACGACGTGCGCAGCACATCGTGCCGTGCAACGCCGCGCCCCACACTGACCCTAATAACCGTTACCACACTTTTCATCTGCTTTACAGTGTGTTATATTCAGGCTGAGATCACGTATTAGTGATTCAAATTTCCCAGGCCAACTCATCCTCCGTCTTTGCGCCCCTGGTGGTCAACAGTGAAAACTTCACCATGTCCGTAATGTATTTTTTTGCTTGTAGTCATACATAGAATTTCATTCCCAAATTTTGTACAAATCCGATAATGTTGGCGTTTCATTATACTAGGGGGCGCTATAGTGTAATTTTCCATATGCTTTATAGTGTTTTATATTCAGGCCGAGATCAGCATCAGTGACTCAAATTTCAGCTCGATCGGACTAAGTCTGAGCCAACGGGAGCAAATCTGCACATTGAATATTGTCTAAATTTTAATTGAACTTTGCGACTGAGGCTGTGGAAAAGTTTATATAAAATATGAATGAAAAGCAAATGACGAAAGACTGAAACAGACTTTTCCTCAGCCTCAGGTCGTTTCTCTTCACTAGTTTTGTGGAGTTTGTCTCCGTCAGCTGAGCAGAAATGACGTCCTATAATTACCACAGAAATAATAATGAATAATTTTAGAAATAAACTGACACAAATGAAACTGTCACAGCACAAAACAGCACAAACCAAATACAAACGTTTGACATCATTTTCTGTTTTGAGGCTGTTTCACATTCTGAGGTTCTGGACGACATCATCGACCAAAATAAAACTGTGAATATCTGAAGAACGAAACTTTTTGCAGCACAAACGATAGACACAGTTTTTGTAGGTTTGCGTTTGACGGGGGAAACTTCACGCAGGTTCCCTCCGACCGTCGATGCTGCGAGAGGCGGATCCACCAAGTGAAACCGGCTCATGGATCAGACTAATATTTGTCAGAGTAAAATAATGTCTGAAAATTCCTTCACTGTCTGTCTGTGCCACAGTAGTTTGCCTTTTGTTTTATTTTCCTGTTCCACTTGGACGATCAGTTTATCTGATGCTGAACACAGTAAGTCCAATATAATGTGTATATGTAATATAATGTCATATAAAAGTCCACGCTGTGACTGTGTTCCAGGTGTGAGGAGAAGGACAAAGTCACAGTGAAAGAAGGAACCCCACAGTCTGACGCTGAATGTGGAGAAAGAGACTCGAAGGCTTTAGCCATTGGGATCGGTGTTGGGGTTTTATTCTCAGTGGGTGCAGTTGTACTGATTTTCATCATTAAGAAAAACAGGTTTAGATCGAAAAGCTTCAGTCACCACCAGCAGAAGAAGAAGAAGGAAAAAACCATCTGGAGGAACGGAACAGAACAACAGCAAGACCAAGAAGATGCCACATCACCCGTGTAACATCTGCAGTGCATAAGAAAACCGGCAAAGTGCGATTACTCACAGAGGAAATACTGTTTATATAATACGTCTGCGGGGCAATTGTCACTTTATCTTTATTTTAACCCCGCTGACTGTGCTGGAGCAACAGGGCAGCAGGTTTGTGCTGTTAACCTGTTGAGGCATTTTTTTTCTTCTAACTTAATTCATTCAATATCCCTTTAGTCAATATGAGCTTCCTATATATCATTTGAAAGCTTACATATACCACAAAATGCACATTATGATCATTTCTTTCCAAAACACATTCCAAAAACTTTGACCGCAATCAAACTGTACCATAAGCAAATCAGAAATCTCGCATTTCTTACATTTTGATTGCTACTCCAGCTTCAAATCACATTCAATCCAGAAGTGTTTGTGCTCTTTCTGTTCCTCATAGTCCACAGAATAAAAATATCCACTTTTTTTTTTCATAAGACGCTCCATGAGTCTATGGAGGCCAGTGCATCATGTACGCTGTAGTCTGCTGGGGCAGCAGTCTGCGCCCCAGCAGACTGCTGACTCGAGAAGATCATTAGGAAGGCTGGACATGTTGTGGGGGAGGAGCTGGACTCTCTGGCGGTGGTGTTGGACAGGAGAATACTGGACAAAATCTGGACTATTCTGGACTCGCCCTCCCACCCCCTCCACGAGGTGCTGGCCAATCAGAGGAGCTCTTTCAGCCATAGACTGCGGCTGCCGCTGCTCCACTGAGAGACACAGGAAATCTTTCCTGCCTGTCGCCATCGAACTGTTGAACGCTGCACTTTAACTCACAAACTACTCAATCCTTTTCATCCTATTCCCTGCTCACACATGTATATAGTCATAAATATGTCAATGATGTAAATAATTTCCCAGAGAGAGCTATTTTATCTTTTATCTTATTGTATTTATCTTATTTTGTAACTTGTTTGATGTACATGCTCTTGGTCGGTTGCATCTGTAACAAAGAAAATTTCCCCTCGGGGATGAATAAAAGTAATTCTGATTCTGATTCTGATGTACAGTAGTTGCTATCCAGCCAAAATCTCATGTTCTTCTTTGGAACGTAGCAAATACAACAATAAATCTATTTTTGTGCACCACTTTGTAAACATAGTTTCCATTTTGGCCGCTCACTTAGGGTATGGTTGTTTTCCCCCAAGTCTTAGCTTCAAAACGAGACATTCCGCGGAGTTTTCCATGAAAGCGTTCCGAAGTTAGACCCGTGTGGATGAAGCTAGCGCCCTCCATTAGCGCGTCCTGATCCATGGACTGTCCGCAGCGTAAACACGGCACCACTTGATGCATCATTGGTGAATCAGGTTGTCAATCACAAAAACTTGTAGCCAATCAGTAAAGCTTTCCAAAAAGAGGGCGGGCAGTCAGATCTGAGATCAGATCAGAGCACAGCTACTGTGCGTACTGGGGGAAAGTCGCCATGTTGTGCTGCACTGTGGATGCGCCAGAGGATAACGCATACGCGTCTGCAGAGTTTTTCAGAGTTTTTAGATAAATCCATCCATCCATCTTCTCCTGCTTAATCCGGCTGGGTCGCGGGGGCAGTTTGCTGCCCAATCCTCATAGCACCTGAGCCCCTATGAACCCCTCTGCAGGTGGTGAACCCACAGGAGGGTGGACAACATGGTCCTTGATGTTAGTTCAGGTGCTGCATGTTTTAGGTTGATGGGGGAAACCGGAGCACCCGGAGGAAACCCATCCAGACAAGGAGAGGAACATGCAAACTCCACACAGAAAGGCCCGGGCGACCCGGGGATCGAACCCGCAACCTTCTTGCTGTGAGGCCTGAGTGTTGCCACTCAGCCACCGAGTTTTTAGATAAAGTGTAGCATTATTAGCGATGTCTAAGGCTAAGAAGAAAACAATAACAATAATAATAATAATAATTTTATGTGAATAAAGAAACAAAATAATAAGGTGTGGATGGTTACATCCATCCATCCATCTTCTCCCGCTTAATCCAGCTGGGTCACAGGGGCAGTTTGCTGCCCAATCCTCATAGCACCTGACCCCCACTATGAACCCCTCTGCAGGTGGTGAACCCACAGGAGGGTGGAGGTCAGGTGTCAGGTGCTATGAGTATTGGGCAGTAAACTGCCCCTGTGACCCAGCCGGATTAAGCAGGAGAAGATGGATGGATGGATTTGGGTATGCACAATTCGAAAAAAACAGCCAGTGTGAGGTGGGCCTCAATTAAACAAAAAACAAGTTCAACAAAACCCTCACAAAACAATACAGTCACAAGCTAGCATTAGCATTAGCCAACAGTTTTTCAGTGATTCACTTTCACCTTTTACTGTAAAATCAAACTCACCACACCAACCACAGGAAAACACCTTTTTCACAAATATTTTTACATGAAGAATTTATCCACAGCCATAAATGTAAGAAAGACGAAAGCTTAAAGGAAACAACGACGAGCATCAGTGAACGACTGAGCAGCTCGAACGTTCTGGTCCTGGAGACGCGTCACATTCAGCTGCACAAATCTGTCTGAGCTCGTCTGCAGTGACCGGATTTTCAACATAAACTGATGGTTGCTATAATAAAATAGTGACTCGAGTGTGGAATTAAGGAAAACTGTTCAGTTTAAGGAAAACTGTTCTGCTTAAGGAAAACTGTTCTGCTTAAGGAAAACTGTTCATCTTAAGGAAAACTGTTCTGCTTAAGGAAAACTGTTCATCTTAAGGAAAACTGTTCTGTGCATTTTGCCTACAGAAGTGTCTTTGTTCCTCGTTCGTTCTGATTCATTCAGACTGAACTCGGACAGAAGTTTCTGCCTCTTTACTGTTACGGGATCAGACTGGTCAAAAATACCTGGGACATTTCTTGTATAAAACTGGGACAAATCAGTGGTTTTGTATAAATGATGCTTTGACAGGGGACACAGGGTCAGGACTGGGACTGTCCCGGGGAAACAGGGACGTCTGGACTCACTAATCTGTGTCAATATTCACATGAGGAACTGGAGATTTATTCTAATTGTCGAATCTGAACAAGTTCCTTCTGTTTTCTCCAGGACCAGAACGTTCGAGCTGCTCAGTCGTTGTTTCCATTAAGTCAGGGGCATCAAAAAAATTAGATTTTCTTAGTGCAGATGAAAACAGAAATGATTTGAACTCAACATTCTGCACATAAAAACAAAAAAAAGCTCCAGACCCAGAGTTGGGAAGGTGACTTTTAAAATGTTCCCCTACAGATTACAGATTACAGACCCCAAAATGTAGTTTGTAACATAATCCATTAAATTACTTAAAGTGAGTAACGTAATCTGAAAATTTTGGATTACTTGATATTGTCATGATTTTTAAAACTACATGAATGTAACAACCAACTCCTGCAAATTCTGGTTTGGGTTTAGACCTGGATTAGACCTGGTTTAGGCCTGGTTTAGTCCTGGTTTAGTCCTGGTTTAGACCTGGTTTAGTCCTGGTTTAAACCTGGTTTAGACCTGGTTTAGTCCTGGTTTAGTCCTGGTTTGGACCTGGTTTAGTCCTGGTTTAGACCTGGTTTAGACCTGGTTTAGTCCTGGTTTAGTCCTGGTTTAGTCCTGGTTTAGACCTGGTTTAGTCCTGGTTTAGACCTGGTTTAGTCCTGGTTTAGTCCTGGTTTAGACCTGGTTTAGACCTGGTTTAGTCCTGGTTTAGACCTGGTTTAGTCCTGGTTTAGTCCTGGTTTAGTCCTGGTTTAGACCTGGTTTAGTCCTGGTTTAGTCCTGGTTTAGACCTGGTTTAGTCCTGGTTTAGTCCTGGTTTAGACCTGGTTTAGACCTGGTTTAGTCCTGGTTTAGACCTGGTTTAGTCCTGGTTTAGACCTGGTTTAGACCTGGTTTAGTCCTGGTTTAGTCCTGGTTTAGACCTGGTTTAGTCCTGGTTTAGACCTGGTTTAGTCCTGGTTTAGTCCTGGTTTAGACCTGGTTTAGACCTGGCTTAGTCCTGGTTTAGACCTGGTTTAGACCTGGTTTAGTCCTGGTTTAGTCCTGGTTTAGACCTGGTTTAGACCTGGTTTAGTCCTGGTTTAGACCTGGTTTAGTCCTGGTTTAGTCCTGGTTTAGTCCTGGTTTAGACCTGGTTTAGTCCTGGTTTAGTCCTGGTTTAGACCTGGTTTAGTCCTGGTTTAGACCTGGTTTAGTCCTGGTTTAGTCCTGGTTTAGACCTGGTTTAGACCTGGTTTAGTCCTGGTTTAGTCCTGGTTTAGACCTGGTTTAGACCTGGTTTAGTCCTGGTTTAGTCCTGGTTTAGTCCTGGTTTAGACCTGGTTTAGTCCTGGTTTAGACCTGGTTTAGTCCTGGTTTAGTCCTGGTTTAGACCTGGTTTAGTCCTGGTTTAGTCCTGGTTTAGACCTGGTTTAGTCCTGGTTTAGACCTGGTTTAGACCTGGTTTAGTCCTGGTTTAGTCCTGGTTTAGACCTGGTTTAGTCCTGGTTTAGACCTGGTTTAGTCCTGGTTTAGTCCTGGTTTAGACCTGGTTTAGACCTGGTTTAGACCTGGTTTAGTCCTGGTTTAGACCTGGTTTAGACCTGGTTTAGTCCTGGTTTAGTCCTGGTTTAGTCCTGGTTTAGACCTGGTTTAGTCCTGGTTTAGACCTGGTTTAGTCCTGTTTTAGACCTGGTTTAGTCCTGGTTTAGTCCTGGTTTAGTCCTGGTTTAGTCCTGGTTTAGACCTGGTTTAGTCCTGGTTTAGACCTGGTTTAGTCCTGGTTTAGACCTGGTTTAGTCCTGGTTTAGACCTGGTTTAGACCTGGTTTAGACATACACACACACATATATACACTCAACAAAAATATAAACGCAACACTTTTGTTTTTGCTCCCATTTGTCATGAGATGGACTCAAAGATCTAAAATTCATTCCAGATACACAATATTACCATTTCTCTCAAACATTGTTCACAAATCTGTCTAAATGTGTGATAGTGGCACTTTTGCTTTGCTGAGATAACGCTCAAAAACGCTCCCGTGCGTTTTTGAGTCCGTTCGGTTTCCTTTTCTCTTTCACAGCCATTTCCGTGGGTTTAGACCAATTTTTATCAAATAAAAACCATTTTGTAGCTTGAAAGCAGCAGAACAAGGCTGCGCGGTCAGTTTATGCCAAAGAGTCGGATCTGCAGCTGTTCAGGTTTGATTCATGTAAGACGCCCGTGACCCGCTCAACAATAAAAAAGATTAAAAAAACATCAACACGAAATGAACCGAACACTGTACAGAAACGATCTACTGCAGCCACGTGTCCCGATACAGCTTCTTCTAACCGAGAACCTGCCGGGCTCAAGCTAACGTCACCTAACGTCAGTGGAAACAACGCACTTTATTAAACGACTTTGTCCAAGACATTCCTGTACCAACAACAGACAACAGTTCTAGTGTTCATGCTCATTATGGTGGAGAATTCCATTCTTACCTCGTTTCGTCCATGATCCGCTCTTCATCCACACGTGTCCGATGTGAAAATGGCTCCTTCACCTGACAAGCCCCTCCCGCTTCTGCCCGACCGAATCCGGTGAAATAACTATTGCCACTTTGATCAGAATATTAATAAACCTAATCATGAATGTGACATGTTTTCAACATTTTAGTCTCTGAATACTGCATTAAAAAAAAAAAAAAAAAAACACTTCTAATGCAGATGCTCTGTCACTGGAAGAGCGGTGGGAGCAGTGGGGGCCTGATGTGTCAGGTGTACACACTTCATCCTTCAGACTCATTCATACTCTTTCTTCAGTCTGTAGTCGGGGAGCGGTGGGAGCAGTGGGGACCTGATGTGGCAGGTGGACACACTTCATCCTTCAGACTCGTTCATACTCGTTCTTCAGTCTGTAGTCGGGGAGCGGTGGGAGCAGTGGGGGCCTGATGTGGCAGGTGGACACACTTCATCCTTCAGACTCGTTCATACTCGTTCTTCAGTCTGTAGTCGGGGAGCGGTGGGAGCAGTGGGGACCTGATGTGGCAGGTGGACACACTTCATCCTTCAGACTCGTTCATACTCGTTCTTCAGTCTGTAGTCGGGGAGCAGTGGGGGCCTGATGTGGCAGGTGGACACACTTCATCCTTCAGACTCGTTCATACTCGTTCTTCAGTCTGTAGTCGGGGAGCGGTGGGAGCAGTGGGGGCCTGATGTGGCAGGTGGACACACTTCATCCTTCAGACTCGTTCATACTCGTTCTTCAGTCTGTAGTCGGGGAGCAGTGGGGACCTGATGTGGCAGGTGGACACACTTCATCCTTCAGACTCGTTCATACTCGTTCTTCAGTCTGTAGTCGGGGAGCGGTGGGAGCAGTGGGGACCTGATGTGGCAGGTGGACACACTTCATCCTTCAGACTCGTTCATACTCGTTCTTCAGTCTGTAGTCGGGGAGCAGTGGGGACCTGATGTGGCAGGTGGACACACTTCATCCTTCAGACTTGTTCATACTCTTTCTTCAGTCATTTACAATGTATGGGTGAATAGTAATTAAAATCTCCTCCCGCTCCTGTATGCCACATCTCCCCCTGTACACCTCTAAACTAGGAGTAAACCAGAACTAAAGCCACTCCTAAACCAGGACTAAAATCAGGACTAAAACCAGGTCTAAACCAGAACTAAACTGGTCCTAAAGCAGGACTAACCTGCTCAGCCCTTGTTTCTTTACTTCGATGTGAAAAGTTGCAATTTAGGCTTTGTTTGTATTTTTTAAACATAATAAACATGTTACATTTTTCTGAAACTATTTCAGTTTGTTCTGTGTGAATAAATTCAGAGCCACTGGTGAAAAAAATAAAAATAAGGGACATCCTGGATCTTATTCTTTACGCTTAGTTAATTACAAAATGTTTTATAGAAGTATCGGATCGGGACTCAGTATCGGCAGATACTCAAAATCAAATGACTCGGAGGCAAGAAAACGTGATTGAGACATCTCTACTTTTTTGACAATCTAGCACAGGGGTGTCCACACTTTTTCAGCATGCGATCGTCTTATAAAATGACCAAGTCAAAATGATCTGTCTACTACAAAAATGCAAATAATTTATTTATTTATAAATATATTGAGAATCAGTAAAGGTGGAACAGTACTTGGACTTAACGATCTTCATGTGGGAAAAGGCCGACTCACATAAATAAGTTTTTATAGATTTATCTACATTTTTATCTGATAAATGTTCACTTAAGCTTAAAATAAGCCAAACAAACTGTACTGCAAGGAAACACTCTGTGCCCCCTTTTTGGACCCCCACCCACAGTTTAAGAACCCTTCTTTAAGAGAACTTCCACTGGCACTTTACACAAAACTGTGAAGAAAGTGAAGAAAGTGTGTAGGATTTTGAAACCCGGAGTTACATTATCTTACTGGTTTTGCAGTGATATTGAGCAGCATCTGCATGTTTACCAAATGCACATCGTACAGATGCATTTGTGGCATTTAGTCAAACTCCACCCGTCGCAGTAGGTCGGCTTTGTGCTGTCGGCCTGCTTTGTTACAACACGGTAACATAAATTTAGATTAGTTTTTGCGTAGTGTTTCGTCTTGCCCTTCAAATCAGAGCTCATTGAACAAGGAGCCTGTGTGCACTGTATGTGGGCAGGGGCGAGAGCTCGAAAAGGCAAAGAGCAGCGCGCTGAAGTGAGAATGGACAGGTAGGGTGTTTTAAGAAGTTTAACCTGCCCTGTGATGCACACTGTTGCGCGATTGTACACCCTGTTCTGGACAAGATGCGCGTGCTGGACGCCCGTATGGTGAAGCAGTGTCTGCGGGCTCCATATGAGCGCACAGGCTGCAGAGAGACTCCCCGCTCACCGGTACGAGTTTATTGCAGTGGCCATAATGAAATATGATCACACTTGACAAGACTGAGTCCAAACGCAGTCCAAGACCTTAAAGAAACGGTTTTGAGACTAAGACCAGTCTCGAATACTACACTACGATCTACCTTGGCGATCTGCTGACACTACAATGGCGATTGACCAGTCAATCGCGATCGATGTATTGGGCACCCCTGATCTAGTACATGATCAAAGTCCGGCCTGGGGGCCAAATAGGGCCACTGGCCCTCTGCCTCTGGCATAAAATAACTGATGTTTGGCCCCTGAGCAGGAGCTGGGCTGTTCACACCTCGTACCTCCGTCAGTTTGATCTCACTCCTGCTGCGAGGTCAGGCTTCAGAGACAGCGAGACCAACCACAACAATAACTCTCATTATGAATATTTTTATTCTTAATTC
>CM068345.1:1389531-1419531 GCA_034769755.1 Odontamblyopus lacepedii
AGACTGTGGAAGGGCGACGGGGGAAGGGGACTCTATTTACAGCTCAAATTGCGTGCGTGCGTGAATGTGTGTGTGCGTGCGTGCGTGCGTGGGTGTGTGTGTCCGCGCTCTTTCTCTTTGTGCTTTGTTTTATCGGCGCCTATTCATTTCTGTGCTTATCTGATATAAGCTGGAACATCCCTGGTGTGTGGTTTGTGCCGTTTGTGGTTTGTGCCGTTTGTGGTTTGTGCCGTTTGGTAATAGCAAAACTGAGACGAGTCATTTAAGGACATTTCTGCTCTCGGCTCTAACATGAGACAGTAGAGTCACTTTTTCTTTGTGTTTTGGTCGTTTTCAAGCAGCTTTTCTGTATTTTACCTAAACAAATGACCTCTCTTTACCGTTGCAGGATCAGTTTGGTCAAAAATAGAAAAAACTAAAGTCTGTTTCAGTCTTTAGTCATTTGCTTTTGATTCATATTTTATAATAACACAGACTTTTCCTCAGCCTCAGATCGTTTCTCTTCACTAGTTTTGTGGAGTTTGTCTCCGTCAGCTGAGCAGAAATGACGTCCTATAATTACCACAGAAATAATAATGAAGAATTTTAGAAATAAACTCACACAAATGAAACTGTCACAGCACAAAACAGCACAAACCAAATACAAACGTTTGACATCATTTCCTTCCTGTTTTGAGGCTGTTTCACATTCTGAGGTTCTGGACGACATCATCAACCGAAAATAAAACTGCAAATATCTGAAGAACCAGAATCACACAAACTAAACTTTTTGCAGCACAAACGAAACACAAACGACTGACACAGTTTTTGTAGGTTTGAGTTTGAGGCGACTTCAGCAGGTTTGTGGGCAGTGGTCCTGCGCTGTTCTGGTTCAGGGTTTAAAGTCACCTCTGTTTCCTCTCTCAAAATGTCAAACATGCAAATATGTTTGTCTTTTCTTAAATTGCATATTTCTTATACAGAACTTGACCTTTCAGATTCTGAAGTCCAGCGTCTCACAAAAGGAGTGTGCACCATGAATACAACTTTAAATACACAACATGGAAGGGCATGAGGGAGTCACGTTTCTTCTGCTCATTGTGGTAAGACGTTCTTCTCTTTATCTAACATGGCTCCGAGTTCACAAGAGGCAGTTTTGTGTAATACAGGAGCTTTAATCAAACCTAAAAGGATCTGAACTCTTTGAACATCGTCTGCTTCTGTTTGTTCACAGCTCGTTTTTGTGATCGAGGTGACCACAGTCCTCTCCTGTAACCGGGCGGAATACCTGATCGGACAGGAGTGTTGTCCCATGTGTCCAGCCGGTATGTGCCAACTCTTTACCGTCATCTCAACTGGGACAGAACAAAGTGATTTGTGTCATAAATAATAATCAGGCACATGAGTGTTGATGGGCTAATGATAACCTACGCTTTTGTCAAACTGGATCTCCACTGGATTATTCAGCTTTTTGTCTAAGATTTAATAATGGATTTAATAATTGGTCCAAACGCTCCAGGCCGCGCTCTGATTGGTCCAAACGCTCCAGGCCGCGCTCTGATTGGTCCAAACGCTCCAGGCCGCGCTCTGATTGGTCCAAACGCTCCAGGCCGCGCTCTGATTGGTCCAAACGCTCCAGGCCGCGCTCTGATTGGTCCAAACGCTCCAGGCCTTTTTGATGAAGTTTCTTGAGTTGTTTTGCTTTCAAGTTATGTTCGTGGCAGCAGTTATATGGGGGTAGTTTTGTTCCTTTTTTATTCAAACAAAGAAAAAAAATCCAAACAAAATATACAGCTTTGAAAACAAAAAAAACATGTTTACATTTTTAAGATGGAAAAATATTTGATTGAGTTCTGATTTTCTTTCATTTTAAATGTGAAATCTTTGATTGCGGGCCAAAGTTTTGTTTGCAAGTCGAAAAGTTTTGAACCTCAAAATCTTTTGCAAACCAAGAACGTTTGCTTGCAAGTTCAAATGAACGCGATGGGCGGGATCTTAAAGAGGAGAAAGGGTGGATTTCTATTGGTAGCTTGCCTCTGATTGACAGTTGGGCTGGTGCCTGCCAGGCCCTCCCGCCAACTCTTCTACTGCCTATCTGCCAAGTTACCCCGCCCCCTGAAGACGGTGTGTGAATGGGAAGAAGTCCGTTGGTGGGAAATTGGAAGGTAAGTCGCTATAATGAAATAGTTTAAAATTCTAAACAGCAAGACCACACGTTGTATTGTAAAGATATTTGAATATAAATGTTTCCCTTGTCAGTGATACAAGCAAGACGTTGCACCAATTTACCTCATTTACTGGGCTAATACTAGAGACGTTACCTAGCTAGCTACCTAGAGAACCCCAGCACGGTTAAACTTAGACCTTGTTGTGTAAGAGCTTCAGCTATTTTGATTTGGTACAGAAATTACTAAAACCCGCTCAGTTAAGAGCGAGCTAGGCCCCAGCTAACACGAGCTAGGCCCCAGCTAACACGAGCTAGGCCCCAGCTAACACGGTTACGTTGTCACAACATTGCAGATTAGTGAATTCATGACCACACATACGTTGTAGCTACGGTACCTCCTGACGTGGTAGTAACGTTGCAAGTGAAGGAGGTAAATACGTACCCTTGACGTAACTTGCTCAGTTAAGAGCGAGCTAGGCCTCTTACATGCTAGGATTTATAAAACATGGCTTTTGGGTATTGCTTTCAACGGGTAGAATCTGCTCTGGTTGCTGCATCTTAACCTCACAGACAGAAAGGAAAGCGACAACTGAGTGACAAGGCTTGTTGTGCTTTCAATGTTACTACCACGTCAGGAGGTACCGTAGCTACAACGTATGTGTGGTCATGAATTCACTAATCTGCAATGTTGTGACAACGTAACCGTGTTAGCTGGGTAGCATGTAAGAGGCCTAGCTCGCTCTTAACTGAGCGGGTTTTAGTAATTTCTGTACCAAATCAAAATAGCTGAAGCTCTTACACAACAAGGTCTAAGTTTAACTGTGCTGGGGTTCTCTAGGTAGCTAGCTAGGTAACGTCTCTAGTATTAGCCCAGTAAATGAGGTAAATTGGTGCACCGTCTTGCTTGTATCACTGACAAGGGAAACATTTATATTCAAATATCTTTACAATACAACGGTCTTGCTGTTTAGAATTTTAAACTATTTCATTATAGCGACTTACCTTCCAATTTCCCACCAACAAACTTCTTCCCATTCACACACCGTCTTCAGGGGGCGGGGTAACTTGGCAGATAGGCAGTAGAAGAGTTGGTGGGAGGGCCTGGCAGGCACCAGCCCAACTGTCAATCAGAGGTAAGCTACCAATAGAAATCCACCCTTTCTCCTCTTTAAGATCCCGCCCATCGCGTTCATTTGAACTTGCAAGCAAACGTTCTTGGTTTGCAAAAGATTTTGAGGTTCAAAACTTTTCGACTTGCAAACAAAACTTTGGCCCGCAATCAAAGATTTCACATTTAAAATGAAAGAAAATCAGAACTCAATCAAATATTTTTCCAGCTTAAAAATGTAAACATGTTTTTTTTTTGTTTTCAAAGCTGTATATTTTGTTTGGATTTTTTTTCTTTGTTTGAATAAAAAAGGAACAAAACTACCCCCATACAGTTAAGGTCATAATTAATATTTCTTCCCAAATCAACAGTTACAGATGCTTTAGGACAGGGGCAACAAGAAAAAATGATTAAAATGTGATTTCATTGTAAACGTCTGCGAGCAAATGAGGATTATATTGGTATTACAGACTGAAGAAATGTGTGCTGCTTCAGGAAGGTCGGTAAAATGACAAACACGGCCCAACATTTGGTCTCCACAATTCTTATTCTACAATTCTTATTCACACATTTAACGCACAAACCTGCACATTTAGCACGAGTTCTTCTCTCAAACTCTGTTCCACCTCGTGATGTCATCGTGTGGTGATACAGGAAGTGCTGCACTGTGTTTTTCAACTCCACACACCTTCACGAGAATCACCTGGATCATTTTTGTTCTCTGTTGAACGAAGAGGAGTAAAACTACCACTTCATGACATCACAGGGTGGAACTGATTTAGACCTGTTTTAGTCCTGGTTTAGTACTAATTTAGTCCTGGTTTAGACCTGGTTTAGTCCTAGTTTTAGTCCATGTGGTCACAGGAATTTCCCATCTCTGCTGAACTAAAGGTAAATGGAGCTGTTCAAACGGTTGGAAACCACTTCATGACATCACGAGGTGGAACAGAGCGTTTGGAGCTTTGCAGATGTAACAGACGAATAATAAAGAGTCAAACATGTGAATGAAACAAACACGACTCCAGCTCTGAGTGTGAAGAGGAACAGCAGAACAGGACTTAAAGTTCACGACAGTCAGTGTTGGTCATATTTCCTTCCTGTCGTGTTCCAGTCCTGGTCTGAAATGTTTGGCGAGTGGTCAGTCACAGGACACATGTACCACACTTATTAAGAATAATAAGAATCATTAGCATACAGATGTGTATATTTCACAGCCGTCTGTCTCTGTTGGAACAGGAACTCGGGTGAATAAACACTGCACAGAGTTTCGCAGCACATCCTGTGTCCCGTGTGACAGTGGGACGTACATGGACGTTCCCTCAGGGAGGACGGAGTGTCTGCGCTGTCGGAGCTGCGATTCAGGTAAACTCCACTTTATCAGTGCTGGACTAACAGAACGTGCTGTACTTAACCCTCGAAGACCTACGGTATCGTACATGACTCAGAGGAACATGTTTCTATAACCACAGAACTTTAACGGTAAAAGACAGAAACGTCCTTTTCCCCTCTGAAAGTGCAGACATAGAGGTTTCCGTACATTTCTGCGGCTTTATCCTACGTCACACTCACGCTGTGTGATGACGTGAGCAAAACGAGTGTCCAATAGGAACTTTGTTTTCCCCAAACTCATGCGCTCCGTCCATTTTGATCGAGCCAAACTTTGCCAAAGAGTGAAGTGAGTCAAGATGGTCGACTCCTCTGACTGTGTGTGTTTATAACGAGGGAAAAAGTCGCTCTAAGTGGAGTTAATTCTCACACACATGGAAAATGACACATCTTGGTGTGTGTAATTGTGCATCTCTTTCTATTTTTATTTAAAGGTTTATTTCAGTCCAAATGAACAAATCCAAATGTAATTTCCACCCTGGAAATGCAGAAGTGCTGTGGCTCTGGCCCTGGACCTGACAGGAGCTGTTTCCAGGACTGGACCAGGAAAGTCATGGAGCCACTGCACTTTTTTTGTTTTTAGGGCAATAAGGAGATTTTTAATTTACTTACAGACTTGAGATTTTGCATTTTTGTAGCTCAGGCCCTAAATTAAGCATTTTTACTTCCAAAAAGTTGTTTCTACATGTTTGCTGTGGGAATTTTATTTTCTGTTTTTTTTCTTCATCTCTATTTCTGGTCCTGTAGCTTTTATCACAGCCTCATGACACAACTACAGCAGCAGATTGTGAAATAACAGGTTGGACTGAACAAAAGGAGGTAGAACACTTCATTAGGGGTAAAAGGGGCAGTTTTAAAAGCAACATTAAGAACAAAAATCCAGGCGAGGAGAAAAGTACTAAAACTGCCCTGAGGTCTTCAGGGGAGGTGCTTTGTGTGACAGCAAAAGTCAGTAGACGGTAGAATTTGAAGATATTATCTAATATGTGTGTATATTTATATGACCCTTGGTGTTATGTGTAAATATACCGACATCTATAACTGACAACAGTAACTGAACCGAACAACTAAATAAAAGAAGAACTGAAACAGTAGAGTTGAGTTCTTTCACCTCTGGTCTGTTTGCAGATGTGTGAAGTTTATGGTCTGTGTGGGTTTCAGTGCAGAAGTGATCAGGGTTTGACTCTGTTTAACTCTACAGGAAATTTACTGTTACTGTTATAGAAACAAACTTCGACTTTATCACTGTGTGTTTGGGATCAGCTCCACAAACAAATAATGTGAATAACAAGAGTTTGTGAATCTTTACAGCCGAGAACAGCCGCGTCTGTGGAGCCGAATCATTTCAACTTTCTAAAACTATTGTGGATAAAGGAATTTCACTCTTTCACTTTATTTATTCTGACTGAAAAAACATTAAATTCCCAGTTCTATAATAATCTACAATCATAAACCAGTTGAGCATGTTTATAACCAGACACTTTAGTTTCACTTTCAGTCTGAGTGTTCAGAGTGTTCACTCCTCTTTCTCTTTCTCTGCCAAAGGGCCAGACTGGAAATAAATAACATGTAAATGTTGTTTCCAGCTAAACGTACTCCTACTGATGAGGTCAAATGTTGAATATTTGTATGTTACTCATGTGTTTTGTCTGTTTCCATGCATCAGAACAGTTTTTATGCATCAGAACAGTTTTTATGCATCAGAACAGTTTTTATGCATCAGAACAGTTTTTATGCATCAGAACAGTTTTTATGCATCAGAACAGTTTTTATGCATCAGAACAGTTTTTATGCATCAGAACAGTTTTTATGCATCAGAACAGTTTTTATGCATCAGAACAGTTTTTATGCATCAGAACACTTTTAAGGCTCGAGGTTGTTTACACACACACGTTTGAAACTTAAAAAGTCAATTACACACAAAGGTGTCCTCAGGTTATGAGGAAGTGTTTGTGTAGCTTTTATTAGAGATCGACCACATGACTGATACTGTTTGGAGCCCAGAGGCAACGATGACCGATAAACTCTGCCGATATTTTTGATTATTTTCCACAAAGTTCATTTTTTTAATTTACAGACTTGCCCACAGCCTTCTTACCACTTTGACAGAGCTGTAGTCACGTTTGTGCAGTCGCCCCTTTGTATTAAAGTGTTCAAATAAAGCTTCACGTGTCCTCGTTAGGCAGCAGGTCGAGCAAAACTAAATATGTCTCTGCTGGAGATTTAAGAACGATAATCGATACGCTAAAGACGCAAATACGGAACTGTGTTTGTGTAACTGTGTTTAAAGTTGAACTCAGCCCGTTTGAAGCTAAAGTCGTTTCTAGAGGAGGTGAATTCTGTCAGGAGCCAAAAAACAGCACAGGTCAGTGTTTCCTTGGTGGAGATCTCACTGTGGCAGTGAGTCTGTCGACTCCAGCGGCGGCGAGAGGCTCGAGCTGCCAGAAGCAACAAGTGAAGATCGACTACTGATGGTGAAGAAGAGAAACTGAAAGTTGTTGAAAGAAAATGGTTCGGGAATGTATTTTTTAGCATTTTTCATAAAATATAATTCACTGGTAAATAAGCAGTGAAAATGGCCTGTGCAGTGGGAAATCAGCAGAGGGAAGTGTGAGGTGCTTATAAAGTTGTTTTCTAACGTTTCCAGACACTAATGAGTGAACCAGGCAGAGCGTTTGGTTTGTTAGACTCGTGGCTGTTGTCAGATGAGTTAAAGTGGAGTTAAGATTCTTCAGTGTGAAGCAAATTGGTGTTTTACGTGGAAGAGAAGAACTTGCCCCCATCACTACACTAGTTCAGAACTTGCCCCCATCACTACACTAGTTTGTTGCCTTGACAGACTCACTGCCACAGTGAGATCTCCACTGAGGAAACACTGATCTGTGCCGTTTTTTGGCTTCTGACAGAATTCCACCACCTCTAGAAACGGACTTTAGCCTCAGATGGGACAGAGTTCAGCTTGTGCAACTGTGTGTGTACCTGTGTGTACCTGTGTGTGCAACTGTGTGTGTACCTGTGTGTACCTGTGTGTGTGACTGTGTGTGTACCTGTGTGTGTGACTGTGTGTACCTGTGTGTGTACCTGTGTGTGTAACTGTGTTTGTTGTCCCCAGGTTCTGGCCTCAGAGTGAAGGTTCCATGTTCGTCCTTGTCTAACGCCGTGTGTGAGCCTGAGGAGGGGCACTTCTGTGTGGAGCTGTCCGACGAGAGGAGCTGTGAACTGTCCCGGAAACACTCGCTCTGTCGCCCCGGAGAATACGTCCAAACACCAGGTCAGCGTGAGAAGAAACTCACTCCTAATATAGACTCTACTGGATTAAACGAGCTGCTTCTCCCTCTGCGGAGGCTGGAGTCTTGTCTCCACTGTGTAACAGGTCCCGACAGATCCCAGCCCAGGCCACTGTTCTCCACACACGTGTCCCGAAGAGTCACTTTTATTAAAACATCAAATAAACAACTGACCCAAAGTCAAATGTTCCTTTGAAGAGGAAAAAGGGGTCATCAGTGTAGCGCCCGTACCACTGGATATTGTCCTTAAAGTGGTTTGTTTGGTCATAGAAGTTCCTCTCCTCCCACATATATAAACCTGGGGCACATGGCTGTGCCTGTGGTCTGTCTGTAGAGTCAATCCTGGAACAGAAGCACATTGTTTTTGAGTCCACTCTGTAGGGGGAGATGGACCGTCTGTTGTAGGAGGTGCTGTAAAGCTTCCAGGCGCTCTCTGTCATCCATGTTAGTGCAGTATATAGAGCTTCAGCATCCAGAGTTTCCCAAAAGGAGGTTTTTGACACCGTGTGTATTGCCTCTAGTTTGTTGAGCACATCAGTAGTGTCCTGAAGGTGTGATTTCAGCGCCGTGGTCAGAGGTTTAATAGTAAAGTCTATTTTACATCATACCTATGCCACTTATGCTGGGTCTGGGGCGTTGCTGAGGTTTCTGTGGATTTTTGGGAACAGGTCAAATGTTGCTGTTCTGGAATGTGTGGGGAAAAGGAGCTCTGGTTCTTTGTCATTGATAAAGTTGTGTGCAGGAATGTTGTCCAACAGTGTTTGAGATCCAGGCACTAAGGAGCCAATAAATTGGTATGAGGAGTGCTACTTCACTTTTTGCAAACAAGACAGGTGCTCTTTAGCTCAAGGAAATTAGTCTCTTAAATATGTTTTGACTTAACTTCTGTAGTAGCTTCAGTTGTGAATTGTCAGAAGTCTTCTCAAAAACTGCTCAGGCACACTGCTTGTTGTAGTTTAAAAAGCCTTTATTATGAATGGCTGACGGGTTGTGACTAATGTGTCTTCTTCAGAGCTACTTCACTCACTAACTCCCAAGTCCTTATAACAGGGAGAAGACTCAGGCAATCAAGTGGAAACAAGTGGCAGGTGCTCTGGCTCCACCCTTGACTCATCTTGTAGTCAGTTGGTTGATAGAAAGTGGGCGTCACACCAGGCCACACATAAAAACATCTTACACACAATATGTTAAAACTGATGGGGACTACAAAAATCTCTCCATAAGGGCTGCAATAAACCATTCACTTAGAAGTATTAAGTGAAATTAGAGAATTATCAGATTACATATAAAAAATTAAGGTCCAGGTTCAGTTTAAGAGGTCACTATAAAAAGGGGGTATAGTCCAGGTCCTCATTAAGTCCTGGGCTTGTGAGGGCTTTCAGGGTGTAGATCCAGTAGGTCTCTCTTTGTAATAATTTTTTAAGCTTTTCCCCTCCCCTCTTTGATAGCTCAATTGTCTCTATTCCCATTGCTCTTAGACTCTGGGTTGCATCCATGATGTTAATTGTAATGTTTTGCCATGGGGTAATCCTCATTTCCTGTCCGAATTGCATATTGATGCTCAGCTGCCCTTTGTTGTAATTTCCTTTTTGTCCTCCCGATGTAAAAATGTCCACATGGACAGTAGAGGTAATACACCACGTAGGTGGTGTTGATGTGACCTTTGATGTAATGTGTTGTTTGTGAGTGCACGTCTGTAAACTGCTGGTTGCACCTCCCACATTTGAAGAAGCCTTGTGGTCTCCGGTCAAGCCAAGTGTCCTTTTTGTCACCGGGGAGATAACTATGAACTAGTTTGTCTCCAATGGTTGGTGCTCTTCTAAAACTAATAACTGGTGCATTCTGGAATATCTCTTTTAGTGTGGGGTCACATTCAATCATTTTCCAGTGAGTAGTGTTTGAGATCCGCCTTTATAGAGTCACTGGGGTTGGTAGCGAGTATAGAGAGTAGAGTAGAATACTTTGTCATGGAGCTGTCTCAGGGCTTCTGGAATATAATTATGCTTAGTCCACACAACCTCCTCGTCTGCAGGTTTGATGATGATGCGTCACTGCTCCTGTAGCACTTGCTGTTCGGGGAAGACTGTGGTGAAGTTTCCTCCTGTTGGTAGTGAAAAGTTTGTCCACGTCATGATCAGGCATCCTGCATTATATTTGAGTGGATAAAAAGTGGATGTGCGTTTGAATGGAGTATAGGAGTTATGAGTCAATGTTTGTGTCAAATTCTTACTATGGTGCCAAGCTCTAAGGCGGAAGTTGCGGTAAAACTTGAATAGATTTGTCTTTGTAGTGAATTTATCAGTATAATTTGTAGGGCCATGTGACGGGTCTTTGGACAAGCCGCGGGTAGATTCGTTCAACTGATATTCCTGATATGTTGATTACACTCTCCTCATTGGGGTCCGATGTGCCCCAGGGAGGAACATCGTTGTTCTGTTTTGTGTTGAGTTGGTGTTTGTGTGGATCAGTGAGGACAGGAGCTCAGCAGCTTCCAGCGAGGCAAATCCACACAGGCCCACGACAAACCGTCTCCAGAGAACTTTACCGAGTGGGTCTGAGCAGAATAAAACCCAGATACTAAAGCTTAAGGGTTATTTTATTTTATTTTCATTTCATTTAACCTTTATTTCACCAGGCAAAACATTAAGAACAGATTCTTATTTAGAGTGTTGACCTGGAACAATTTAAGGGAAAGGGAAGAAAACAATAAACATATTCACACAGACAATAAGAAACATTTACACGACTCCTTAAAAATGTCCTTCAAGCTGTGTTTAAATGCAGAAAGTGAAATCAAAGTGTCCATATGCAGAGGGTTTTCATACGAGTTCTGATCATTTGCAGCAGCAAAACGAAAAGACATCAGGCCAAATGAAGACTTGGTTTTTGGAGCTTTCAGTTTGAGGAGTCGTGAGGATCGTTTTGTCTTGAGGGGAGTTTCTGCTGCAGTAACTGATGCAGATATGGAGGGAGAGACCGAGCGAGGTTTATATATGAACAAGAGCCAGTGGCGACGGGACTGAAGTGAGGCCAGTTAACCTGAGAGTGCAGCACACAGAGGTGTGTCCTGCTCTTACTTCATTCATTTCATAGAGGGTTTGACCCGTCCAATGAGCTCGTCCTGGTCAGGGGTACACAGCTGGAGGAGCAGGTGAGGCTGGGGTCACTGGGCCACAATACACCAAAAATAACAGACAGTCGCTGAAAATACTACATGATCTGCAGTGTGTGGAGCATTGAAAATAACACCAAGCTTCTCTGTTCATACGAGCACATTTGTGTTCATACGAGCACATTTCTGTTCATACGAGCACATTTCTGTTCATACGAGCACATTTCTAACTGTGTGTGACCCTAACCCTCTGTCCACAGGGAGCTCTTCTGCAGACACCGTGTGCTCCCCGTGTCCTTCTGGCTCCTTCTCTAACGGGACTCTGTCGGTCTGTCAGACTCACACACGGTACGGCTGTTTGTTTCTGTCTTTTCCCACACACACGGTAAGAAGATGAACATGGCTGGACCTCGTCCCACCTAGAGCCGGGCACCGATTTCCTTTTTACCAGTACTTTAACAATACCAGTTCCTGGATGGTTCTTTTTTCTTTTTTTTTTTGGTGCCTGCATTCTTAAGCCAGTTTTATTAAGAAAATAATCCTTGAAATATAGCCGCAAGCGGCGATGATTGGCCCTCACGTGCGCCTACGCCGCACCCCGCAAACAGCGTGCCCTACAAAATGACGTGCGCAGCACATCGTGTCGTGCAACACCGCGCCACACACTGAGCCTAATAACCGTTACCACACTTTTCATCTGCTTTACAGTGTGTTATATTCAGGCTGAGATCACGTATTAGTGATTCAAATTTCCCAGGCCAACTCATCCTCCGTCTTTGCGCCCCTGGTGGTCAACAGTGAAAACTTCACCATGTCCGTAATGTATTTTTTTGCTCGTAGTCATACATAGAATTTAATTCTCAAATTTTGTACAAATCCGATAATGTTGGCGTTTCATTATACTAGGGGGCGCTATAGTGTAATTTTCCATATGCTTTATAGTGTTTTATATTCAGGCCGAGATCAGCATCAGTGACTCAAATTTCAGCTCAATCGGACTAAGTCTGTGCCAACAGGAGCAAATCTTCACATTGAATATTGTCTAAATTTTAATTGAACTTTGCGACTGAGGCTGTGGAAAAGTTTATATAAAATCTGAATGAAAAGCAAATGACTAAAGACTGAAACAGACTTTTCCTCAGCCTCAGGTCGTTTCTCTTCACTAGTTTTGTGGAGTTTGTCTCCGTCAGCTGAGCAGAAATGACGTCCTATAATTACCACAGAAATAATAATGAAGAATTTTAGAAATAAACTCACACAAATGAAACTGTCACAGCACAAAACAGCACAAACCAAATACAAACGTTTGACATCATTTTCTTCCTGTTTTGAGGCTGTTTCACATTCTGAGGTTCTGGACGACGTCATTGGCCGAAAATAAAACTGTGAATATCTGAAGAACGAAACTTTTTGCAGCACAAACGATAGACACAGTTTTTGTAGGTTTGCGTTTGACGGGGGAAACTTCACGCAGGTTCCCTCCGACCGTCGATGCTGCGAGAGGCGGATCCACCAAGTGAAACCGGCTCATGGATCAGACTAATATTTGTCAGAGTAAAATAATGTCTGAAAATTCCTTCACTGTCTGTGCCACAGTAGTTTGCCTTTTGTTTTATTTTCCTGTTCCACTTGGACGATCAGTTTATCTGATGCTGAACACAGTAAGTCCAATATAATGTGTATATGTAATATAATGTCATATAAAAGTCCACGCTGTGACTGTGTTCCAGGTGTGAGGAGAAGGACAAAGTCACAGTGAAAGAAGGAACCCCACAGTCTGACGCTGAATGTGGAGAAAGAGACTCGAAGGCTTTAGCCATTGGGATCAGTGTTGGGGTTTTATTGGTCCTCTCAGTGGGTGCAGCTGTACTGATTTTCATCATTAAGAGAAACATGTTTGGATCGACAAGGCCTCAGTCACCACCAGCAAAAGAAGAAGAAGGAAAAAACCATCTGATGGAACGGAACAGAAAACAACAGCAAGACCAAGAAGATGCCACATCACCCGTGTAACATCTGCAGTGCATAAGAAAACCGGCAAAGTGCGATTACTCACAGAGGAAATACTGTTTATATAATACGTCTGCAGGGCAATTGTCACTTTATCTTTATTTTAACCCCACTGACTGTGCTGGAGCAACAGGGGAGCAGGTTTGTGCTGTTAAACAAAAAACAAGTTCAACAAAACAATACAGTCACAGCTGTAAAACCAAACTCACCACACCAACCACAGGAAAACACCTTTTTCACAAATATTTTTACATGAAGAATTTATCCACAGCTATAAATGTAAGAAAGATGAAAGCTTAAAGGAAACAACGACGAGCAATCCCTGTATCATTCGTTCATTCGTTTTTCAATATAAAACCAAAAATAAGAAAATGAAAAAACAACAGTTTTTTTCATTATTTGTCTCCAAAACCAAAATGAAAAAATGGATAACGAATCGTTTTTTTAGTTTTCGATTTTGTTTTTAAATGAAAAATGGAAAAAACGGATAACGACCGTTTCCCGTTTTGTCAAAATTTGATCCATGAGCAAGTTGCGTAAACCGGAAGTGAACCTTTACTGGGAGCAATGCGCGTGCAGCGGAGGAGACGCTACGAGATGGAAAACTGTACCGTGTCCCAATTCTGGAGGCTGCACCCTCCAGAGGCTGTGAAGACTGCAGCCTCCTGAAGCCGCATAGGCTGCAGCCTTCGAACACACCTCCGCGGACCGCATGGCCGTGTCGAAACGGGTCCAGCCCACGGAGCCGCACCCGTCGCCCAACAACCGAGACACGTTGCTAATGCTAATGCTAATGCTAATGCTAACAACACGCACCTGCAGATTACGCACACAGATCATTAACAAAGATTACGCACGGGTAATCAAACTGTCACATTTTGAGAACAAGTTATTCTAATAATTCTAATCCACGGTTTATGGCTAAAATATTGCTGTTTCTCCAATACATCTAAAATAGGCTAAATTACCTTAAAGTTTCAAAAACAGTGATGAGATGTGCATTAAGTATTTTTAAATTGATAAGGAATTACATGTGTACAGGGAATGCATTTAAGTCATTTTATAAAGACTCTCCTTTGAGAAAAAATGGCTTATTAAACAATCAATTTATAAAACAACAATTCTTTATTTGTATTTTCATTCTGGAAATACTTTGTCATAATATGAATAGTCAAACATTAAACCCATCTCTCACACACACACACACACACACACACACACACACACAATGCATTCATAGGTTAATAATAAATAAATAAAACATGTCAGTGTTCTCCCATTGTGTAACTTTTTTTTTTACAGAAGCAGGTGCCAATCCAAAATGAACAAATTATCTGTGCCAAATATGATCAGATTGAATACTGCTTCACTGCAGTACAATAGTACATTCTTATAGTACATGTAATTATAGTTACTATTAAAAGACACATCAGATAACTGGGACATCTCACCATGAATCAAATGTCACAGTGAAAAACGTTCAGATAAACTTATTCTGAACCTAAACTGCCTGGAGACATCACTATGAGGACACATTCAGGACAGCAGCAGACAGCGGTGCAGGAAGCCAGATGCACCCAGAGGCCCCACAGGTCTTCTGCAGGTTGTGACTCTGCAGGTTGTGACTCTGCAGGTCGTGACTCTGGACATGGACAGTGGAGACATCTTGTATCTTCTGAAGGAGGAAGAGCAGAATGAACCTTACGTCTGATTGGTTCTGTTGGTTCAAAGTCCTGTCCTGCAGAGTGAAAACCTGTAATGACACATTAAGAAAACCACCAACTATTACAGGAAAATGAGGTCCACAGAGCAAAGTACATTCACATCCAAAGTGTGTTGTGTCCTCATCCAGGAAGTTGCAGATGAGAAAAGAAAATTCATATAAAACATTTCAAACAGTTTTCTCATTGTTATATTAAATGTGACTGGCCTAACAGACACAGGTGTCAGTATAATGTATTCCCAGAATGAAATGCATGTGTGGGAGGCTTATATTACGCGATTTACAAGTAAATATTATTATACTGCATGAAATAATGTGTGTTTTTACCTTACCTCCGAGCTGCCCCTGTCCGTGAAAACGTGGCGTTTCTTCCTCTTTAATCACTCCAGGGTCTTTTCCCCTAACAGTAAAAAAATTAGTGTTTGATGGAAATCTGTCCAAATATGAAAGTCTGAGCGGACTTGCTTAGCTGTAAATTACTAGCCAAACTTTTAGCTCAAAGCTCCAAAGTTCACGCAGTTAAAAACAAACATTTCTGACAGTTTTTAAGTTTACCGTTGTGTTAGTGATGATTTCCAATAGTTAAAAGTAGTGATGCTCCGATCACCATTTTTTGGGCCGATCACCGATACCGATCACCAAAAAACTTGATCTGCCGATTGCCGATCACTGCCGATCAAAGAATGAATTTAAATTTTTAAATAATTAACTATATATATATTTTTTTTAAACTATAGAAACAGTCAAAATCTTCAAATGTACAGAATGCCTTTATTTTACTGTAGCCTTTGTGAACAATATCCATGTCACCATTCAAAATATAAATATGAATCTTTCCATTCAAAATGTAAATAAAAGAACATTAGAAAAGCCAAGCAGACGGCTACTAACTCACATAAGAAAAACTTGGGCTACTTGAAAACTGGCTTGTTAATGCTGGTTAAAGATAAAATAAACAATTGGCCACAAAACCAAAACGTGCAAGGCCTACGATCACAAAGGACAAAATCTTTCACTGCCCAATAACATATGGCAAGTTTCTTTTGATCATTATGAGCATCTCTGCATTTTTGGGGGTGAGACGGTTTCTTTTGTCATCAATGATGTTTGCAGCTGTGCTAAACAGCCGCTCACTATCCACACTTGTGCATGGTGAACAAAGATATGCTCTTGCTGCCTGTGCAAGTGCAGGGAAGCGGCCTTTGTTCACCTGCCAATAGGCAAGTGGGTTTGAACTGCGCTGCAATACAGACTCTGCCATGTACTGGTTGACCTGGGTGATAATGGTAATTTCCTGCTCACTGTGCCCTGCTACCTCATCGACTAACTCTGCGAACATTGCCTGCAAAGAGCAGGCAGGTGGGGTCTTGTCAGTTGACTTGCTGGAACTGGGTTGCTCCACAGTGCTTGTAGGGATGGGTAGTTCAGGGTGGCTGGTTTCAAGTGCGTTCTGTTCATGGAAAGATGGTTTGAGTGCCTCTGAGAAATATCTGTCTTTATACCTAAAACAGACATAACAAAAATGAAAACGAGAAATTGATTAGGTTATAGTGATATGCCAAACAAAATAACATTCATTTCAGTCAGGTAGCCGAGAAAAAAATACATCCATTGCCAGCTGATATTTGACATTTATATATTATATATTTATATATTATATTTATTATATTAATTATATATATTATATTATATTATATTATATTATATTATATTATATTATATTATATTATATTATATTATATTATATTATATTATATTATATTATATTGTTGGGCTTCAGGAATATAGGCTACTTAATTGGGACAGGATGTGTCTCTTACCTTGGGTCTAGCATTGTAGCAATTGTGTACAACTTCTGTGCATCAATGTCAGCGAATCGTCGTCGGACAGCCTCCAGTAGCACTGATTTCGCCGTCTTCACGCCATGGTCCGTCTCAGCTGTTTTCTCTAGTAGACGAGTGAGCGCTCGGACGCGTGGGATTACGTCCGCAGCGGACGCAGTGGATGTGCTGATTTCTTTGGTTAGCTCTTCAAACGGGGCCAGGATGGTTATTGTGTTTTCAATCAATTTCCATTGGTGGACTGTGAAGTTGCAAGGCAATTCGTATTCTGCTGCATATGAGGCCAGGGCCAGTTTCTGCTCCAAGAGACTCTGGAGCATATAGAAAGAACTATTCCAGTGAGTTGGTACATCTTGGCGCAGTTTTTTAATTGGCTGGCCGAGTTGCTTCTGACAGAACTCCAGTCGACTGTATGCTAACGGAGAGTGTTTGAAGTGTCCAACAATGCGTCTCCCTGATGCTACAATATCCGAGATGGAGCGCTGGGACAGTATTCCCTCATGTATCGCCAACTGTAGCGTGTGAGCCATACATGGCAGCCCAGGGAAATCTGCGTCTCTCATGGCTTTTGCATGTTTTTTGCATTATCGGTTAGAATGGCGTGGATTCGCTCCGTTTGGATCCCCCATGACTGAAATATGCCACAATAAGCCTCAACCAAAGCCTCCGCGGAGTGAGACCCCGTGAACTCCTGGCAGTGTAGCACAATGTTGTGTCTTTCAAAATTAGCATCAATAAAGTGCGCTGTTAAGCTAAGTAGAGACATCGGGCAGGCGTCTGCACTCCAAATATCGCTGGTGAAACTAATGGATACGTTATTCTTCAGAAGGGTTTCAATGTGTGCGTACACAGTTTGGTACAACTGAGGGAGACATACATCAGTTAGATATTTCCTGCCTGGGGCGTCGTAACGGGGATCAAGGAATGTTATCATGCGATGGAATGATTTCTCCTCCACAACAGATAGTGGCTGTTCACCAAGGCAAATGAATTCCATAATCTTAGACGTGATGTCTTTCCACCTTTTACTTTCCCTGCTGTATGGTTCATGTTGATGTAAACTTTCGCTTAAAGTCGGCTGGCTGAGGGATGGGGATGAACCGGTTGCCTTCGGCTTGACAAGTTTCTCGTACTCAGCATATTCAGTTGAATGGCGAATTCTAAGATGCCTAATGAGGTTAGTGGTGTTGAACTGTCGAGGGTTACTCCCACCTCGAGGTATTTCGGCATTGCATACATTGCATACAGCAAGTTTCACATCTGCCTCACTCACTTTAAAGAAAGTCCAGACAGGAGAAGTCATTGTGCTGTCGAGATGCACCTGTAGGCCTACTGTTGCACGTGTTTGCCAGTTTGAAACGTCGCTAATAATTTACGTCACGTGATCGGCTTTTTGATCGGTATGTTATTCCGATCGCCGATCAGGCTATTTTTAGGCAATATCGCCCGATCATGATCGGCAGCCGATCGATCGGCGCAACACTAGTTAAAAGTGTGTACTCACGTGTCTGCTTTTTACCTTATGTGCTGATGACAGGAGCAGTTTGTCTTTTACGCCGGAGTTGGTGTTGAATACAGAAACTTCTCACCGACATTTCCGGGGATCTCTTAATACCGAACTGTCACAACGTGTTAGAAATCTCAGCGTGCGTTTTTCCAACCTTAAAAAGCTGTTTGATCATATGATAATGATCCTCAAGTCCAGCGGCCATTAGGTTTGTTTTGCTCACCCCCCTCGTTATACACGTGTGTCGCTCCCACTAAAGGTTCACTTCCGGTTTACGCAACTCGCTCAAGGATCAAATTTTGACAAAACGGGAAACGGTCGTTATCCGTTTTTTCCATTTTTCATTTAAACACAAAATCGAAAACTAAAAAAACGAGTCGTTATCCGTTTTTTCATTCTGGGTTTGGAGACAAATAATGAAAAAAACAGTTGTTTTTTCATTTTCTTATTTTTGGTTTTATATTGAAAAACGAATGAACGAATGATACACAGATTCACCTGGTCCCTTAAATCCCCTTTCTCCTGATCAGCTTCACCTGTGTCTGTAGGCCAAGGGTCAGTGAGCTGAACAAACTAATTTTGTGTTCCAATAATTAGTGCTAAAGGTATTAAAATCAGTAAAACAAGGGTGCCCTAATTTATGCACATGCCTACTTTTGTTTAAGTAATTATTGCACTTTCTGTAAATCCTATAAAGTTCATTTCACTTCTCAAATATCACTGTTTGTCTGATATATGATATATTTAACTGAAACTGCTGATCCGAACAACCAATGATTTATAAAGGAAAATCTTGAAAATGATCAGGGCCCAAACTTTTTCACATGACTGTATAAACTGGCTGGAGTGCAGGGAGCGGCTGGAGTGCAGGGAGCGGCTGGAGTGCAGGGGTGCAGACATACTTCTGTCACTGATGTAAATAATTTCGCAGAGAGCTCTTTTATCTTTTATCTTATTGTATTTATCTGATCTTATTTTTGTAACTTGTTTCGATCCACAGGCTCTTGGTCGGTTTCATCTGTAACAAAGGAAATTTCCCCTCGGGGATGAATAAAAGTGATTCTGATTGTGATTGTGAAAACCCTTTCTGTCCCCAAAGGTCGTACAGCCTTTGGTCAGTTTTCATTTCAGTTTTCTGCTCCAAATGACTGGAATCATTTACAGGAAACTGTTAAACTTTCCTCCTTTGTGTCAATTGCATCTTTTAAACACCTAATTTCTGCAACAGTTAATGATCAGTGCACATGTTTTTAATTGGTTTTGTTTTAATTGTTCTTTTTATAATGTATGAACTTTTGTATTGTATTGTACATGTTTTTATTATTATTATTTTGCCTTGCAGCTTGACCAGGTCGTCATTGTAAATGAGAATGTTTTCAACTGACTTACCTGGATAAAGAAAGAATAAAATAAAATAAAATAAGGCAGTGCTGATGATACAATGTAAAAAGTTAAAGTTACAGTTAAATAATGAATGCATTTATGTTTTATTAACAGAATCTTCACTTTCTTGGTGCTATAATTTTGCTCCTTTGTAAAAACATGTATTGCTGTTCTTTTTGCATTTTAAAATGAATTTCCAAATAAATTGGATATGCTGGTGTGTGAGGGAGGAGGAACTGAAACTTCAGGCACCAGAGTCTGACCACAGCTGAAGGAGCCACAGCTGAAGGAGCCACAGCTGAAGGAGCCACAGCTGAAGGAGCCACAGCTGAAGGAGCCACAGCTGAAGGAGCCACAGCTGCCAAACGTCTTCAGACTAGAGCTGGGCGGTATGACCAAAAATTTATATCACGGTATTTTTTAAATTATCACGGTATTTAACGGTATTTAACGGTATTTTTTTTTCGTGGATGTTTACGTGTTAACCCCAATTCCTAATTGCTTAGAGAATACTTACTGCAGTAAATCACCCTGGTTTGAATGATCCCACAAAAGAATTGAGTGCCAGGCACTCAAAACTGTAATGTGCAGAAATCAGAATGCATGACACAGACTGTTGGAGTCACAATACGGAATTCTTTATTGTGCAACTTGAAAACATCATTTAAAGCTGACTGCAATGTAAGAGATGTGTCCTTTCTTAAACAGCCACACCTTCTTGCATTGCATTCATATATATTTTTCTTCAAATGGAGGCGTGTAGGCCTACACACACTTAAACAAATAATAAGTAAACAAAAAGTATGCAACTTGCATAATAGTATTGTTAGAATCCAGGAGCAGTGCACTATATTCAAATATCAAAAACAGAAGTGCAACTTGGCTAGCAGGCTTATTCTGTACTATAGAAACAATACACACATGTAAACAAATAATATAAAGTCAACTTTAAGTGTGCCACTTGCTAAAGTAACACCATATTCAAGTATCAAAACTGTAACAGAAAGTGCAACTGAGGTTTCAAGCTTATCCTGTAGCACAGAAATAATATTATAAAAAACATAATTTCCACTCTATGGAATTCAGGTCCATAAATTAGCCATTTCAGCCATCACAAATGAGTTGATAAGAGTTGGTAATATCATTCCAACGTTTGCTTTTCTTGTCATAGACGGTCCCTTTAGCAAACGCGCCTCCAGGGACGTCTGTGTAGTGTTTTGTGCTGCAGTGCCAACGTTACGCAGAGATTGGGGAGAAGATGCAGATTTTACTTTCATGCAATCTTCATATTCCAGGATATGATTGTGGCGGAGGTGGTGAAGCAAGTTGCTCGTGTTGCCTCCTGCAGCTAAAACATTAGCTCGACAACACTTACAGATGATGCGTGTTTGATCCGCATCAGATTTTTTAAAACCGAAGTATTTCCAAACAACAGACACGGCTCCTTTTTCGGAATGAGTTCTGTGTCTGTGTCATTTTCTTCGTCCATGCTCACCGCTCAACTCGCTGTCCTTACCACCCTAGTCTCTGCCACTGCCGCTCTCCTGCAGAGTTGGCTTGTTTGGTGTAACACTGAAAAACAGCCCCCGCTCAATCTACCGCTGTGCGACGTTCCGCCGCTCTGTGTTGTCGACATATGCGCGCACACGGTATGGCGGTAAATAAAAAATTCATATCATAAAAATAAAAATGACCAGCCCTACTTCAGACCGAAACAAATTTAGTTTTTCCTTTGCCGTATAAAATAAGTGTTAAAAAAATAAATTTCATTTTCTGTAAAACAAAAAGCGCACGGTTCTGGATAGAAGTTAAATTCTCAGTACAAAATCTCCACAGGGTAATTCTTTGTTGTAATAACCTTTAAAGGAGGTATTGTCTTTGCCCCTTTTTGCACCCGTGGATCTATAATAAGAATAATAACAGAAGTCAAATCGATTAAGACCATAGCATGGCACTGTTCCCTTTGTTCCTCACTCGTGCGACATCTGCAAGTGCCATTACAACAAAGATTAACGATAACGACAGGGCGGAGGATCCTTTGGGCATTCTGCATGAGAAAGTCAAACTTCACTACTTTGGACTTGGCTTTGCTGCCGTCCTCTCCCATGTTGTGACCATCAACAGAGCAGATTTCTGTACGCGGAGGAAACACAAAGGTACAAAACACCAGCGTCCAGAGATAATTCCTCAAACTGCTGCTGCTGCTATTGTCAGGAGACGTACGTCTTAATCCCGGACCAGAGCCAGACCCCCACAGACCGCCTCAGACCCCCTCAAACCGCCTCAGACCCCCACAGACCCCCTCAAACCGCCTCAGACCCCCTCAAACTCCCTCAGACCGCCTCAGACCCCCTCAAACTCCCTCAGACCCCCTCAGACCCCCTCAGACCCCCTCAGACCCCCTCAGACCCCCTCAGACCCCCTCAGACCCCCACAGACCCCCTCAAACCGCCTCAGACCCCCTCAAACCGCCTCAGACCCCCTCAAACCGCCTCAGACCCCCTCAAACCCCCTCAGACCCCCTCAAACTCCCTCAGACCCCCTCAGACCCCCTCAAACCGCCTCAGACCCCCTCAAACCGCCTCAGACCCCCTCAAACCCCCTCAAACCGCCTCAGACCCCCTCAAACCGCCTCAGACCCCCTCAAACCCCCTCAGACCCCCTCAAACCGCCTCAGACCCCCTCAGACCCCCTCAAACCGCCTCAGACCCCCTCAAACCGCCTCAGACCCCCTCAAACCCCCTCAGACCCCCTCAAACCCCCTCAGACCCCCTCAAACCCCCTCAGACCACCTCAAACCGCCTCAGACCCCCTCAAACTCCCTCAGACCCCCTCAGACCCCCTCAAACTCCCTCAGACCCCCTCAAACTCCCTCAGACCCCCTCAGAAACTCACCCACGCGGTGTTTTTGAGAGACACGGTCCTTGTCTCCTGGGGAGTCATGGCGGTTCTCTCAGGTGGACGGGGGGAGGACGATCATGTGCAGGTCACCGGTGTCTGATGGAGCACAATCGTCCCAAACATCCGCATCCATCTGCGGCGTCCCCGGGGAACAAAGCCCCACGCTGGAGTTCCGGCCCCAAACGTCGAACGCTGATTCAAATATCGGGATGTTCTGTCCAACGCTCCGGACTCCGCCAGAAACGGAACCGTTAATAGCGTCATGTGCCTCTAGTTTGTCCACTTCTGTGGCTCGTGAACCCCGCTGTCACGGCGTATCCTCCACAGCTGCTGCACGTAAACAAAGACGGCGCCCCACAAGGGACAAACATCAAACAGCGCTTTGCTAAAGCAGAGGCAGCTCAAGTTTTTCCAAACTGTAAAACGTGCGCAAGTGGAATCCTAACACCAAACTAAAGGGAATGTTGGGAGGACATATGAACATAAGAAGCATCCTGCCCAAAATAGACCAAATACTTATTAACAGACTCAAATTGACACTTCCTGTGCGCTGCTCCTCATGTGGTGTAAGTTTTTATAATGAATTTAAAACATGTCTTTCTAATATTGAGGATAGCACAGAATGTATAGTTTTTGGAGATTTTAACATTAACTGGCAGGAAAAAAATAGCAAATTTAAGCTAAGGTCTATAGTGGAGAAACTAAAGTATTAACAGCGAATAGAAAAACCTGCTCGAATTACAAGGCAAAGTGAAACTCTGACTGATTTGATTTTTAAGAATAGACCTGAAAGGATAACAAAACATAATCTTGTCACAGGGCTCTCTGACCACAATATGACTATAAATGTAAGGAAAGTCAATAGGAGGAGTTTTCTGTATCAACTACATATCTGTATATATCTGTATCGTAGAATCTACAATTAAGACAAAAGGTTTTCCAAAAACAAATGTAAATGATTTTGAACAGGAATTAAATCAAATAGACTGGGAGGTTGTTACTAAGGAATCTGACTTAAACAAAAGTGTGAACAACTTTGAATGACCTAATTAGAAAATACATAAAAACTTGGACCAGCAGACCAAAAACACTTTCTCTCCCTTGGTTCAGTAGTGAAATTTGGAAAGTTATGAAAAAACGTGACCTTGCTCATAAAAAATCTCTAAAAACCAAAAATCAGATCATTTGATCTACACTGGTCTCAGAAATCAAGGAACAAACGCTCTGCACAAAGCAAGAAATACTGAAGAGGCCAATGGAAATAGTGCCAAACTTTGGCAACAATTAAACCTTCTAACCAGTCCTTCCAAGGAAAAACACATAAAAATAGACTCTCTTAAAGTGAATGAACATTTTACTAATGATGATGGATCAATGGCAGAAATCTTTAATAACTTTTTTATTGATTCAGTACATGAACTTGCAAAAAAATTTAAGAATATTTGGCCATGTTCAAAAGGAATAAATCTACACAGGCCTGATCCATTTAAAATTAAGGAAGTGTCTTTGGACAAAGTGAAGCTCATCATCTCAGACATGAGTAACTCTGTGTCTAAGGATATCCATGACCTGCAGCCCTGATCAAAAACACCAACATACTTTATTAAAACCATTTCCACAGTGCTGGAAAACTGCTGTTGTTACACCAATCCACCAGTCCGGAGAAAAGGACACACCAGACAACTACAGGCCAATTTCCATCCTTCCTGTTGTGTCAAAAGTTCTTGAAAAGGCTGGAGTCTAATCAATTGCTGCACCATCAACAGTTTGGGTTCAGACCAAAGTACAGCACAGAAACTGCCGACTGTTTTCTGCTGGAACAAATTAAGACCTGTCTACACCTGTCTAGGCCAAGTTGTTGGTGCCGTGTTTTTAGACCTAAAAAAGGCCGTTGACACTGTGGATCACAGCATTTTACTAAACAAACTCCAATCTTTTAATATTTCTTCCAATGCAATAGTGTGGTTTAAAACAGCAATGCACTGAGGTCAATGGAGTTAAATCTGGCCTTCACCCTAATGACAGGGGGTACCACAGGGTTCTGTGCTGGGGCCGTATAATGTATAAGTCTAATGTATGTATAATGTATAAGTCTAATGTATGTATAATGTATAATAAGAGTCTAATGTGTGTATAATGTATAAGAGTATAATGTATGTATAATACAGAGGTTCTCATTTGGTGGACTCCGGTCCGGATCTGGACCCAAACACAATGACATCCGGACCAACAAAAATCTCTCTCTAGCTTTTTTTTCGTTCCAGACCCGCAGTATTTCACTGCTTGTGCTCTGCTGTGAGGCTGTGCTCTGCTGTGAGGCTGTGCTCTGCTCTGCTGTGAGGCTGTGTGCCTGTGCTCTGCTGTGAGGCTGTGCTCTGCTGTGAGGCTGTGCTCTGCTCTGCTGTGAGGCTGTGTGCCTGTGCTCTGCTGTGAGGCTGTGTGCCTGTGCTCTGCTGTGAGGCTGTGCTCTGCTGTGAGGCTGTGCTCTGCTGTGAGGCTGTGCTCTGCTGTGTGCCTGTGCTCTGCTGTGAGGCTGTGCTCTGCTGTGAGGCTGTGTGCCTGTGCTCTGCTGTGAGGCTGTGCTCTGCTGTGAGGCTGTGTGCCTGTGCTCTGCTGTGAGGCTGTGCTCTGCTGTGAGGCTGTGTGCCTGTGCTCTGCTGAGGGTTTTGTTGGTAACGTTTATGGTTCAGCCTCACAAACAGTAAATGGGCCTCAGTAACATGTGACATGTGGATAGGCCGATAATGGGCCCCGGACGTTCCTAAAATGAGCCTATTCAGTCTGGAGTCTGTGTTGTTTCCTGTGTTGTTTCCTGAGGCTTCAGTGTTTCCTCCTGTGACACAGACGCTGAGGCCTCAGACCACAGAGACGCTGAGGCCTCAGACCACAGAGACGCTGAGGCCTCAGAACACAGAGACGCTGAGGCCTCAGAACACAGAGACGCTGAGGCCTCAGACCACAGAGATGCTGAGGCCTCAGACCACAGAGATGCTGAGGCCTCAGAACACAGAGACGCTGAGGCCTCAGACCACAGAGATGCTGAGGCCTCAGACCACAGAGACGCTGAGGCCTCAGAACACAGAGACGCTGAGGCCTCAGACCACAGAGACGCTGAGGCCTCAGACCACAGAGACGCTGAGGCCTCAGAACACAGAGACGCTGAGGCCTCAGACCACAGAGACGCTGAGGCCTCAGAACACAGAGACGCTGAGGCCTCAGAACACAGAGACGCTGAGGCCTCAGACCACAGAGACGCTGAGGCCTCAGACCACAGAGACGCTGAGGCCTCAGACCACAGAGACGCTGAGGCCTCAGAACACAGAGACGCTGAGGCCTCAGACCACAGAGACGCTGAGGCCTCAGACCACAGAGACGCTGAGGCCTCAGACCACAGAGACGCCGTGGACTCGGTTTTACTTTTGATCTGACTTTTATTTGACTCACTTTAGTTTGTGGGACTGTTTGGTGTTTATCTTTCAGAATGTGTCACTGACCCCCAAATATCAGAGTGGACCATTAGACCTGGTTTAGACCTGGTTTAGACCTGGTTTAGACCTGGTTTAGACCTGGTTTAGTCCTGGTTTAGACCTGGTTTAGTCCTGGTTTAGACCTGGTTTAGTCCTGGTTTAGACCTGGTTTAGACCTGGTTTAGACCTGGTTTAGTCCTGGTTTAGACCTGGTTTAGTCCTGGTTTAGACCTGGTTTAGACCTGGTTTAGTCCTGGTTTAGACCTGGTTTAGACCTGGTTTAGACCTGGTTTAGTCCTGGTTTAGACCTGGTTTAGTCCTGGTTTAGACCTGGTTTAGACCTGGTTTAGACCTGGTTTAGTCCTGGTTTAGACCTGGTTTAGTCCTGGTTTAGACCTGGTTTAGACCTGGTTTAGACCTGGTTTAGTCCTGGTTTAGACCTGGTTTAGTCCTGGTTTAGACCTGGTTTAGACCTGGTTTAGTCCTGGTTTAGACCTGGTTTAGACCTGGTTTAGACCTGGTTTAGTCCTGGTTTAGTCCTGGTTTAGTCCTGTTTTAGGCCTGGTTTAGTCCTGTTTTAGACCTGGTTTAGTCCTGGTTTAGACCTGGTTTAGTCCTGGTTTAGTCCTGGTTTAGACCTGGTTTAGACCTGGTTTAGTCCTGGTTTAGACCTGGTTTAGACCTGGTTTAGACCTGGTTTAGTCCTGGTTTAGTCCTGGTTTAGTCCTGGTTTAGTCCTGTTTTAGGCCTGGTTTAGTCCTGTTTTAGACCTGGTTTAGTCCTGGTTTAGACCTGGTTTAGTCCTGGTTTAGTCCTGTTTTAGACCTGGTTTAGACCTGGTTTAGACGTGGTTTAGTCCTGGTTTAGACCTGGTTTAGTCCTGGTTTAGTCCTGTTTTAGACCTGGTTTAGACCTGGTTTAGTCCTGGTTTAGGCCTGGTTTAGTCCTGTTTTAGTCCTGTTTTAGACCTGGTTTAGTCCTGGTTTAGACCTGGTTTAGTCCTGGTTTAGTCCTGTTTTAGACCTGGTTTAGACGTGGTTTAGTCCTGGTTTAGACCTGGTTTAGTCCTGGTTTAGTCCTGTTTTAGTCCTGTTTTAGACCTGGTTTAGTCCTGGTTTAGGCCTGGTTTAGACCTGGTTTTAGTCCTGGTCTTAATCAGAACTAAACCAGGACTAAACCAGGACTAAAACCAGTCACAGTCCTTATTGTCTGTTGTTTGGTCGTTAGTACATTTCAGAGGTGCACACAGAGACTATAATAAAATCTTCTTTTGCACCCATGGGTGCAGGAAGTGGACTTCCTGCACCCATGGGTGCAGGAAGTCCACTCAGTTTTGATGCAGAATCATAAACTGACTTTAATTCAGCCTTTAGCTTTTCACACTGATTCGGGCAGAACACGACACTGTGCACAGTTCAAATGTTCCACGTGGATTTACTACATTGTTTGTTAGAAGTTCTAACTTTGAAAATCCAACGTCACTTTTTCGGACCTTGGAAACTCTGTAAATTTGGAAAGTGAACCTTTGGAGTTTGTACCTGAGCTCCCCTGGTATAATGTATATAATGTATAATAAGAGTCTAATGTATGTATAATGTATATAATGTATAATAATGTATAATAAGAGTCTAATGTATGTATATAATGTATAATAAGAGTACATCCCTCTAGTGGATGTATAATGTTATTCTCGCTTGGCCCCTTCGTGCGGGGCCACTGTGACTGAGCGCGGAAATGACGACATGCTGATGGCTCGTGCCGCCTTCAAGCGTCTCGGAAACCCAAAAGCTCCAAACTCCAACAGGGAAAAACAGGAAAGAACACGCCTCAAGTCGGGATTTCAACTCGGAACTCAGAGCAGAAGCGACTCCAGAGTTTCACTGTGACTGAAGGATTCTGTTTTACTTTTCACTGAAGGTTTCACTTCACAGATTAAACACATTTAAGAAAAAAACTAAACCAAAAGCAAAAAAACAAAACTGTATGTTCCAATTAATAAAATAAAAGTCAGGAACAGCTTTGCAAAAGCATCTCAAACAGGCCTCATCAGTAGAAGAACTCCCGCTGCACAAGACTCTGTCTCTGCGGTTTTATTTCACATGTCCACAGTGAATCTCCGGTTTCCCAGTCATGGTCACAGTGAAACCGCTGCGTAGCTTTTATCTTGGTGTAAACACGTGAATACACTTCCCCTTCTCCTCCGCTCCTTCGCAGGCCCAATGTCCGTTTTATATAATGTTCTGTTCGTTTACTGTTGGACTCGTAGGTAAGTGTCTTTACGCGCCGCTCCGTGCGCTCCGTGCGCTCTGTGCGCGCCTGGAGCCGGGGCCCGTGTGCGTGTCCCTGGGTGTGCGGGAGAGTGCGTGTGTCCCTGGGTGTGCGGGAGAGTGCGTGTGTCCCTGGGTGTGCGGGAGAGTGCGTGTGTCCCTGGGTGTGCGGGAGAGTGCGTGTGTCCCTGGGGTGCGGGATGTTTGCCTTTAGCTCAGCTCTGGTTTCCGCAGGTTTGTGTCTCTGTCTGCTGTCCGCGCTCTGCTGCCAACCCAAAGAATACACCGCCCCGGACGGACAGTGTTGCCCAATGTGCCACGAAGGTAACAAAAAAAAAACCCTCTACCTCCTTCCTTCCTCCTTCCTCCTCCTTTCTTCCTCTGATCTGCGCCGTGTCCCCACCATAGAACTAGCCTATAATAAAATTCACCTTCACCCCGGGCAGACGGGAACATCGTGTCCGCCACGGTTTGTTTACGTGCGCAGTGTCATAAAAGCAGCGTCACTAAACACCAGGAAACCCGAGCAGGGCCTGAGGCTGCTGCGCCATCTTAAGAGTGTTTTTAGAGTGTTTTTCTTGGACTTTTTCACCACACGAGCCGTGAACACACTGGGCTCCACTTTCCTGATGCATCCACCCGCTCCTCCTGCCGCTCCATTTCTGCTGCGTCATTACGCATTTCAAAAACTGTAATGATTAAACTTTTTTAAGGACACAGAATAACACTTACGGCCCATGGGGGAGAAATACACAAGATCAACATTTTACATATTACTGTATTTTTATTGTGCTTTTGTTTTGAGGGAGTCACTGGCTCCACAATACAGAGAAGTGAAATCTATGGCAGTTGGAGCTCTTTGTCAGGGTTTGGTGTTTGTTGTGTGTTCCCCCTCCCGTCTGTGTCTGTCTGCTCCTCTCGGGGGCGTGGCTGGGCTAATGCTGCAGTGTGGATCACCTGCTCGGTGGTTCACCTGCAGCTAATTGTCTAATCAGCCCCACTACTTAGTTCTGTCCTCATCCTTTGTTCTTTGTCAGTTCATTCCTCCTCTATCCCTTGTCTACGTCCTCGTCCTGCTTGTCCACGTCCACGTTGACGTCCATCTCCTGCTTGTCCATGTCGTCCTGCCTGACCTTGTTGTCCAGTCTGTCTACCTGTGAGTCTACCCCAGTGTCTTCCCTCCGTCTATGTCTCCAGCCAGTTTCCATCACCACATCCTTCATTCCCGGCAATAAACCTGTTAAACATCTACCTGCGCCTATGTCTCTGCTTTGGGGTCCTCAACCACACTCAAATCATGACACTCTTGTGTTGAGCCTGTTCAGTGACCGCACCCTGTCCACAGTCACGTGCTGTGGGCGTGGCTTTACTGTAATGTTCTGCCATAAAAACAACCTGCAAGTCTGATGTTTTCAGAGGAAATGACACTGCAGATCCAGACACGTTTCTCCAGCGCCTCAAATTCACCAGAACCTCTCAGAACCACAACATCTGCAGCTTTGCCGACTGTAAATGACATAATTCAGAGTTTAAGTTTTACCACTGAGTTTAATAAAGAGCCATTTGATAAAGTTGAACTGGAGCCTCGGCCTTTTCACTTTACAACCACCAAACAAATACGTCTGATCACTCTGGGCGCAGCGGCTCAACGTTCTGCACAGTTTCTTAAAGTTTTCTTCAGTTTATGTGTGAGCCTCAGAATATATGTATTTGTATTTGTGTGCACGGGACAGTAGTATATATGTATTTGTGTGCACGGGACAGTAGTATATATGTATTTGTGTGCACGGGACAGTAGTATATATGTATTTGTGTGTACGGGACTGTAGTATATATGTATTTGTGTGTACAGGACAGTAGTA